>JAJJWW010018922.1:0-32613 GCA_023531295.1 Papaver armeniacum
CTAGCACTATGGTTGGCCTCATCCCTTCCCTATCCCTCATATGTAGGGAAGGGATAGCACAAGTAAGGCAGTCTCAGTATGGTGCCCTTCTTTCCTTTCCCTACATAACACGGTACCGAGCAGCCCATTATTTAATAGTCTCAAACGGCTACTAAAGACCAGTATTTATTTTTTTCATTTTTTCCAATAAGAATATATTTGTTTAGGTAAAAAAATATATTTTAGAGTAAAAAACGATACGGAAAATAGGAAAGTTTTTGGGTAAAATTATAAAAACTAGATACGGAAACTCAGTAGCCGTGTAAAATGCTACGGCTACTGAGTACTCGTAAAGCGTAAAAATAGTGATTTGCCTTCCCTACATGGGTGATCAGATCTGATTGCCTTGTAGGAAAATGGGCGTATATCCCTACACATGTAGGGATATGAGAGACCATAACAGTTGAATTTTGGTGTTTTGAGGGATAGAGAGGGATACGTAAGGGATATCCGTCTCCAAATGCTCTAGCTCTTTAGCGAGAGATAAGAGAAGAGACGGTAAAAACGAACGGTCAAACCTAAAAAAAAATCTAAAATTACTGTGTATTACATGACATTTCCCATGGCATCTCAAAACCCAAAATGCATGGACACCATAAAAATCAAATTCTTAGCACAAAATTTTCTACATAAACGGGCTCTCATAGATTGGTGGCGGGTCCCACTTCTTCTCGTATTTTTGTCAATTTTGGGAGAACCCATTTTCATTTTTATGTGTCATAATTATAAAGCATTTTTTGTTGTAGGGCTTGTAGCCCATGGATGTGCGGCCCAATATAGTGTCTAGGGTCTTCTTCCTAATTGTATATAAAGGAATATATTCATGTAAGCCTATTATCCTGATGAATGAAAACCTTCCCTCTGCCTCTTTATCTTCTCTATATTCTCCACTGCAATACGTTATCATGCACGATGCTATGCCGCAGAGCTAGATTGGATTTGGTAGATTTTTTTTTCATCAACGTGAGCTTATGCGATCTATTGTTGTCAAGCTAATGAAATATTTGAATCAAATCGGATAAGTTAGATCTATTTTTTTAATTAAATAAATTGGATCTACTTTCTTTTCACCCTGCTTTTTGATTTTGGCATATCAATATACATTGGGCATATCAAATTATTAGAAAATTAATTTAATCAAGATTAGAATTATTTTGATTAATCTTAATCTCTAATCTACTACTGTGTATGCACTGTTTATATATATATTTTTTTTCTTCTTTCCTTTTCCAATATATATTATATTTGTGATCCTTGGTTTTTATACTGTCACCGTGTATAGATTAATCAAATCTGATCCGTGGCTTATTTGTTTAATTTTGTGACCATGTATAGACTATTAATCAAATCTGACTTGTGAGTGCATACATATTATAATATTATTAATATAATTTGTTGTATGTTTATCTTGGAATCATTCGATCGGTGGGGAATCACGAGATAGGTCGGGGGATATCTATGCGAAGGAGAAAAGCGAAGGGAAAATCCACTGAGGACATCCCGTATGTTGAACTGGGGAAAGAGGAGAAGTCCCACCCGTTCTCGCTTAGTCAAGCAGAGCCTTTGTTCCTTATCCAGGACTGTCGGTCCCATCAGCCCAATGAGTTTATGTTGGGCGTGCGACCAATCTTTGTTAGGTTGTCAGATATCTTTGCAAAGTATGAGGTACGAAACTATAACATGGTTTACATTGAAAACTTGCTAGGCTTATTAATTTGTTTTTAGAGCATGCCTAGTTTTGTTTATTTTGTCTTAAGATAATTCCACTGATATAAGCGGTCCAATTTAAATTATTTTTATTGATCTTAATCATTAAGAATTTTGGTCTTAATGCTATTTGTTCTATTGAATATGATATTGGATATAGTTGAATGGTGTATTTTGTTTAATTGGTTGTACCAACTCAATCCAATGTATTTATTTGAGGTTTAAAAGTACTTGAACAACATTATTGGATATTTGATATTTTCTACCCGAATTTGAATGTTCTGTGGGATGTATCCACTTGCTCGACTATTAATCTGTCAATAGTTTCAAAACATACGTTCAAATAAAATCACATGTATTCCAATTTTTGTGGAAGAACTTCATAAAAGATGATATGAGTCCCAAAATTTTCATTTCCTACCATCCATAATACTAGTAAGTAACTTCTAAGATATTTGAAGTATGACAACAAGAGAATTATCTTTAGTAATATATTCAACCTAAAGTAAATGGTTGACATGTGTAGTGAGATTCTCTTGGCCTATTGAGATAAAGAAATTTCTCAAATTAAGCTAAATGTGGCAAAAATAAAAATGCCAAAAAGAACCCCAAAGTAATGAGGGTTAGACGTACCCGACTCATATAAAGCATGAAAAGGGACATATATATCTTGAAAAAAAAAAAAAATTATTATTTTTTTTTCCCAGAATAATGACACCAAAGTATAGGTATCGATTGAACATGGGATCAGCTAAAATGCAATTACATCTCAGTCATATATAAAAAGAGTTGGAAATGCACCTTGGTCATATGTGTTAATATGATATATACAATATTATGTGTATGTGTATCATAGTAACAACCAATTTTCACATCTCCCACCCCTTTAATGAGGGCAAGACTAATCAAAAGTCAAAGAATTAAGTGACAGCGGCCGTTGGATCTCATTCCTTTATAATCTGGACCGTTAGATAAGCGAATATTCTAACATAAGATTCCCGTCACATTAGTAGTTATTTTGGTTACTCTGCCAAAATACCCCTAACATAATAAATTCTTCCTAAGTTCTCCTCGAAAATTTCATTTCCTCTCTGTTTTAGGCTGCGATTTCTTTTATCGTTCGCCCACCACCGGCGCCACCACCACCTCTATCACACCAACCCCTGTCTTTATCCACCAACTCCGGCGCCACCAACTCCCAACACCCGGCGGCACACCACCACCATAACATAACCAGTACAGATCAAGGCCGCCATTGCCATTACGCTCATAATCGTGAGAATTGTAACATTCAAACTAAGAATTCCAAATTTAATACACAAATAACTACTAATTTCAATCCAAGAGGCTAACTCATTAACTAATCATTCTTTCTCAAACCCTAATTTCCCTTTTCCCAATTTTTTCCTCTTTACCAATTTTCGCTTTTCATGCATTTGAATGATCATATTCTGGAACTACAAACAAAAACAAAAAGAGAAAAATGGTTAATACCTTTTAGTTTGGTTGATTGTGGGGACTTCGGCGTATTGCAGCATTAACAAGATCAAAACCAAATAGTATAAGCACCAAATAGGAATTTTATTCTGTAAAGATAAAAAATTGGATCTGATAATGGGATGGAATTAAGTTACATTATAAATTCACCACCATTAAGTTAAATGTTAAATAATCCCAAATTCATCACCGTAACTACAAAGTACAAACCAATAACTCAATAACTAATTAAAATATCTCAAAATGAAACACACAAAGCTTCTTCTTCATAAACATGCCTTAAGAATACAATTTGATGATGCTATGAAGTTATGTTATTTAAGTCAAATCTTTATTTCCAGTTGCTATAAAGTTGTTATTATAAAAGGAGGATGAAGAGAGTTGAGAGGAAGATGGGAGTAGAAAATGAAACCAAGTTACACAACTCGCACAAAAAATTAATTTATTAATGGATTTTTTTAGTTTCAAAAATTACCACTTACAAACGAGTCCTAGGCATGTATGCCATGTGTTTACTTTAAGTGGTCGTTATCCTCTCTTTGGACCTGTATAGACGAATGGTCAGTATTGCTCACATATGAAATGGGTTCACTATTTGATTAGCTTCTAAGTAGGATTAGGATAAATGAGATAACAACTGAACTTTAGGTGTATGTAGAGTAAAATTATTATGCGGTTAAAGTGCATAAACGTGTATATTAACTCTACATTTTTGTTGAAAATATGCACACAACTATCGCTGCCAAAATTATAGCTTTGGAACAGAGCCGGTTGTCATATCATTAAAATCAACGTTTTACTATGCTTGTACATTTTACGAACAAGTACCAAGCATGCATATTGAAGAGATTATATCTAGGAAGAAAAGCCTAGCTATCAATCCGCTGAGGTAGGATTCAAAATTTGAATTTGAGGTAAAGTAAGATGAAAAGCCTTGCCTTTTTATCCATCAGTTCAAATAGAAATTTTACAAATTTTGGATTTGTTTGTAAAAAAACCTTAAATGACCTCTTGGCTTTCTAAGTAGTGAATATTTGTCGGAGAAAGATAAACACTGTCCAAATTCGTATTAAAAGAGAAGAGCAGAATAAAACGAGTTAAGGGAGAAAGAAAAACACAACTCAAATTCATATTAAAAATGGAAGATGCAAAAGAAAAAATTATTTGTCGACGTGCAACGCCACGTACACTCTACTTGTCAACTTTAATGGCAACAAGAACTTTGCCCTGGCCAATTGATTTGTCTTATGAGCGCAACACTTGCTCATTTTTTCAAGATAGAACAAAAGACGTAGCAAAATCTCTAGATGTACCAAGAGATAATCACACCTTGTTAAATTCCCAAGTAACCCATGCAAATGGATATCATGTGGAACATCAAAATGATGAGAATGTAATTGATTGCATCTTTTATAGTCTCTAATATATTTAGAATGAAATATATTTTAGAGAAACTAATGAGTCAATCTAGTGCAATGTAATTCACTATAATATTTGGATCATTTGAATCATATTGTCTCCAACGATGAAATGTCGGAAATCGACTCATACGGGCTTTGGGCATAACCATAAAGGAACTTTGGTTGTGACATGATGATTGTTTGAAAAGAACTTCGTACAAATATCACTTTATTTGAGTGAACGAAAATGGGAAAAAGATTAGCGAGAATGCAAAGTGACGACATATCTCTCGATAAGTGTTTTCTAAATTACTAGATGCACAGCCCCCCCCATTATGCTTTTAAGTAAGAAAGCATATCACTCATTCATGCAAAGTCTTGATGAAATAGGATTGAGACCATCCTAAGATGCAAATGGTAAACAATCCATATTACAAAGAAAACAAGGTGAAATTTAGAAAAATATTCATGCGAATCACGGACCATTAAAGTGACTTATGGATCTGGTAGAATGTTTTGACATTTTGGACTAAATGTAGTTCCCAAGAAATTTGCGTTTGGAAAACTACTAGCACATATTTTACATGTAAGGGCTCACCACCCCTTGTAAATGCTAGTGAGTGTACATCAAAAGGACTTGATAGTTATTGCATGTTTAATAGGATCAATGCAGTATCCTATATCCCAAGGTCTCGCAAAGGCTATCATCAAAGGTTATAGATGGGGCCTAAGGCATGGTTATGCGATACAAACCTACCTTTAAGCTGTGAGGAATTTACAATATTAACGTAACTTTACTTAATTCGTTTTAGAACCCAATATTAGTCAACCTTTTTATGCGTACGATTGGTATTGCTTGGATTTAAGCCCGACATTCGTGTTCTTACGCATTTTGGTTGCACTATATATGTGCCATTACGACTCCACATCGAACTATAATGGGTCTTCAAAACTGTTAGTAGTTATGTTGGAAATGGGTTCCCAACAATTATCCGCATTTTAAAACCTTTGGCAGGAGATCTCTTACCGCTAGATTTGCAGGTTATCACTTTAATGAGACCGGTCTTCCTTGGTCGTTAGGGGAGATAAGAAAAAGTATTTTCTAAGGCAGACGGGAATTGTCGTGGTGTGTTCCACTGTGTCTCATATTGATTCTTGTACTCCACAAATATAAATGTGAAGTGATAAAGAATATTCGATTTTCGAATGTACATTGATGTTGCTAAAGTGATGAGATCACACATACTAGCCACCAAACCTACTGCAAAGTTACAAATCCTCAATACGGGATATACACCATAGACTAAGGTGTTGCAACTATACTCAGTGGAAGTGTAGTTAAGGTCGTGGCTCCATAAAGGAAGAAGGAGATGCCACTAGGTTCGATCAATGCTCACCTAGAAAGGAATTAGATGAGTAAGGCACAACTTATTTATATCATCGAAATCATCTCATAATATTGTCTAAAGAATATGTCCATGAATCAAATGGGAGGACGCTACGAAGTTTTAAATGATTCTAGAGAATAATAAAATCTGACGGATTTCGAGAATGCACATGAGTCAATGGAAGGATCATGGGTGCACAAGTGATTATATAATCCATTATTAGTTGCTCAGTAGAGCACAATGAGATCGAACCATACTTTATTTTGATTAATTTCAAATAAGTAGCATATTTGGCCTACACAATCCGAGGTAGAACTTAGTTCTTTGGCAAATATACGGGTATTTGGTGTGGTAGTGCTAACCAACCAAGTGTAAAGCCTATTGGACATACATAATTAATTTGTCATAAAAGCATAATGAGAAGAAAGTAGTCTTAAAGTACAAAGACTCGCCTTGTGCGCGAGGTTTCTCACAAATCCCTCGGAATTGTTCTCTTGTAATGAACGTTATAGAGTTCCGCTACTTAGTTAGCTTGGTAATTTCAAAAGGACTTGAAATGCAGCATATGTGGTTATTACGTATCTCTAAAAGCATCAAGAGATAGAAGATATTTACAAAAGTACTTGATAGACTTTTGTTTCCCAAATAAAATGACTTAAACCACAGAGTGCGTTTATAGTTAGATAGAACGCTCACTTATAGATTCAAGCAATCAGGTAGGATGTGGTATACCGTCTAAGTGGGTATTTGATTTGGAGGGGATAGACAAGTAAGTTATTTTTCCTTGCGTGTTCATAAGAAAGTTCGATTTAGAATCTTAGCTATTTATGTTGATGTTCTGGACATGATATGTACTCTTGATGTAATAAGAGACCTTAAAAGCTATTTGAAACCGAATTTGAGATGAAAATTTTGGAAGCTGATCGAATCTCTAGGAGCTTTGGTATATTAGCCCACCGGTTTGCATTTGTCTAAAGTTGTCGTGCAATTTAACAAAGACATGCATCCTGATAGCACTCCCATGATTAGTCGAGGTTCAAATGTAAGTATGTGACCATTTTCGTCTAAAGGAAGATGACGAAGATGTGTTGGGAGATGAAATTCCCTTATCTAAGTACAATAGACGCATTGTTGTACTTAGTATAATGATGTACTTTCGATTAAATTTTACATCCTCGGGAACTTGTTAGCTAGATATAGCTCAGCGCCAACGCAACGTCATTGGAATGGTATAGTGAATGTAATCATGTACTTAAAAGTAACCATTGACGTAAAATTGTTTTATCCCTACAAAGACATAAAAAGGAATGCTAATAGGCGCAATCAAAAGTTGTTGATTATGAAGGAATAATAATCTCTTCTCAAACGAAAGTAATCGGGGGAGATAAGGTAGGCTATTTTCAGAGGTCATTACCAGTATTCAATTTCGAAAAGTACATGACTAAAGTGTGTCTCTAGAACAACTCAAAGTAATCGGGGGAGATCTGAGGCATCGGGGAGGATCAATGATATGATGTCGGCCGTATTTTACTTTGAAATTGAAGATGTGTTGTACTCTTTTTCCATTCGATCGAGAATAGTTTTTCCCAAAGGGTTTTGTTACTCGACAAGTTTTTTAGCGAGACAACACTAAAAGCATCAAGTATGTTGAACGTTGAAGACATAAAGATCGCGTGGATATTCCATCAAAAAATATCTCGAATCAAAGAAATGAATGCGATAATCCTGTTAAGCGAACTTCCAAAATCAACAACATGGTCTTATAAACATTCAAGTCACCAAAAGTAAAGTGTGGTAAACTCCTTTTGAATGCCTTAGACTAATGAAAATTGTCATCAGTGGGAGAATTTAATGGTGTGTTAACTATTTTCCCTTCACCGAGGTTACTTTTTCCCCGGGGTTTTGTTACTCGGCAAGGTTTTTTTTTAATTAGACAACAACAAACACGGGGAATTAACTTCCCAAGTAAGGATATTGTCTTTTCTAGAAGGATTTTATGCCTAAGAACTTGTGAGGCAACTAATCAACTTCAACGGACAAAGTGATCATCTGCAAGATCACCTTTACTTGCATCACATCACGTTGTACTCTTTTCCCTTTTTCAAGGCTTTATCCCCTCCGGGTTTTACTTGTCAAGGTTTTAATGAGGCAACGATCGCATTTAACTATGTTCTAAGTTTTCTTAGTATTGTACTCTTTTCTTTAGTTCGGGTTTTATCCCTCCGGGTTTTCCCGACGAAGTTTTAATGAGGCAATCAACTTAGACTCGTCGACCTTTGAAGGTCGTATTGCATGATGAACTACATATAAAGTACGAGACAACATGTGAAGTACTACATGTGAAGAGTTGTACCAAAGGTTTTATACGGGGTTTTCCTTGTCAAAGTTTTAGTAAGGCAATTGATTTCGGCACAAGTCATCAAGGAGAGACTGACATTTGAAGAAGCATATTCAAAGCAATACATGTGAAGCACTTTGGATATGAAGTTCCTCTTTGGACCGCACAAGGGGAGTGTTGTAGGGCTTGTAGCCCATGGATGTGCGGCCCAATATAGTGTCTAGGTCTTCTTCCTAATTGTATATAAAGGAATATATTCATGTAAGCCT
Organism: Papaver armeniacum; assembly: GCA_023531295.1. Lineage (NCBI taxonomy): Eukaryota > Viridiplantae > Streptophyta > Magnoliopsida > Ranunculales > Papaveraceae > Papaver > Papaver armeniacum. Next base: position 8,639 of record JAJJWW010018922.1, read on the forward strand.
ATTATCTACGATGAATGAAAACCTTCCCTCCGCCTCTTTATCTTCTCTATATTCTCCACTGCAATATTTTTTCTTTTTTGTTTTCAATGGTGGGAATCATTTTGATGCGGTCATTCCCATTGCTCCTTTGAATGTGCAGCATGCTTGTGGATCTTGGTCTCATCAACTTCGCATAATCTTACTTTGGAGATTTTTACTGATTATTAATGCACGATTACATTAAAAATAATCTTTCAACGGAAAAGTATTTTGGATTCATCAAACTAAAAAAGTACTCCCTCCGTCCTATTATATAGGCCCATTTTAAAAATTTGTAGTCCAATTAAATAGGCTGATTTTCAATTCCAAAATGGAGTTTTCCATATATTACCCTTATTTATTATAGGTAGTTATTACAACAATTAAGTTAATGTTTCTAACCTTGGATATTGTATAAGGGTAAAACAGAAAGAGTTGGCATATCTATGAAATCTAAAAAGTTTCTTATTCTAAGAGAAACATACTTCTCCCCTATATATCGGGACGGAGGGAGTATTATATAAAGAGGATGATCACAGACATGACGCATGAGTTGCATTGTGTGAAAAAGAGCCCCGTAAAATAAAAGTGTTGTTCCAGATCGGTTGGACGAAATGACCAGGGATGTCGACGACGTTAAAATTCGATACATCTACACCACCACAATATATACGACCGGAAACTCATCATAATCATAATGACGGTCATCAAGCTCATCAGAAGATACATTTAAGTCCATGGGATCTGAAGTCCCTTATACGCCCATATATGCAGCAAGTGGGTCTTCTCTTTGCTAATCCAAATCAGAGCAAACAAGAAGCAGAAAAGATCGTCACTCAGCTTAAAACATCATTGTCCATAACGCTTTTACCCTCTTGCTGGGCGTATTGCTACCACATCCCATGATGAAGACAACACTGTATCTTTCTACATAGAATGCAAACCGGCTGGTGCAGAATTCGTCCATGCATCCGCAGATATTACCATTTATAGCCGATATCATGAACCCCACCCATGTCCTGCGCATAGTTCAGCATTCATTCTTCACCCTCAGTGACATCGTAAACTACGACGGCCGGACCCAACCATTGCTTTCTGTGCAGGTAACAGAACTAATCGATGGTTTCTTTCTCAGTTGCAGTATGAATCACACTGTTTGTGACGGAAGATCGTTGTGGCTGTTTTTCAATTCATTGTCCGAGATTAGGTTCATCACCAACAGATAATCATATTTCACGTTTACATGTTTTTGATCGTTCATGTCTCATGAATAAAATAGAAAAAGATTTGCCCATTCGATTCCCTTTATCAAATGTTGAAAGCTGGGCAGGATATAAGTATACTCCACCTCAACTTGATGAAAGAGTCTTTATCTTCACCCATAAAAACATTGCAAAACTTAGAGAAAAAGAGGATCATAAAAATGTTATAATATCCTCCTTACAAGCGGTGTTGGCTCATGTTTGGGTTGCTGTAACAAGAGCTAGGTGTTTAGATCCTCTATTCTACTAGCCATAGGAACTGCAGGCAGACTAGATCCACCTTTGCCTGAAATGTTCGTTGGGAACTCGGCCATGCATGGGGCTGCAACTGCAAAAGTTCATGAAATACTAGAAGCCGGTGGTTTTGAGTTGGGAGCTTTAGTTGTAGGATTCAAATATCGCACAACATATTTTCTTAGCGTGCGAGATTCAATTATTTTCTTAACTCGCGAGAGTGTCTCGAGAGAAGGTAGCAAGACTCGCGAGAGTGTCTCGAGAGAAGGTAGCAAGACTCGCGAGAGTGTCTCGAGAGAAGGTAGCAAGGCTCGAGAGAGTGTCTCGAGAGAAGGTAGCAAGACTCGAGAGAATGTCTCGAGAGAAGGTAGCAAGAGCCTGTGAAATCATTAAAGGCTCGCGAGAATATGAGCTGTATGTGAGCTGTCATCCATTATGTAAACACCTATATAAAGAGGAGAGCAGGAGAGAGAAAGAGGAGGAATAATTTTGAGAGGAATAATTTTGGGGAGGACACTTTTAGGAGGAGAGAGATATTTTAGAGAGAGATTTATTTTCTTTATCATCTTCTTCCCCTAAAACTAGATCTAGAGCTCTAGAAAATATCCATTAATGGAGATTGTAAATGTAATACCAATGTAACCTCAACAATCATAGTGAAGAATCGTGGATGTAGATCATATTGATCGAACCACGTAAAAAATCTTATGTGTCTATTTAAATTTCTAGCACTTATATTTGAAATTCATATCATTAATAAGATTTAGATCTACGAACTTGAGTAAGGGGTGTAGTGTGGGAAAACCTGCTACTACATATGCGCTAGAAACAGGGGCCTAATCTTGTTGGTTCAAGAAAGTTTAGAAAAAACGCCTCAAGCTGGTGATGAATTCAATTGGATCTATAAACTTTAAGAGAAATTTCCATGAAAAGTAGTTCTTGTTCATACTTATTATTTAGATCTACAAAATTTGGGTTTCAAAAATGGAAGTTTTATGGAAGAAATCACACTTTCGGGGAGAAAACACCGTCAACAATTCAAAGACATGAAGAGAGAAGAAGAAAAAAAATAGGTTGTTGTGATGAAATTCAAGGAAGAAAGCTAATTTTTTTAATGGAAGATTTCATATTCGGAAAAAGAAAAGAGGAAAATTGTTGAAGGAAATTAAGGAAGAACGAAGAAAAGGATAAGAACAAAACGCTTTGTGATTTTTATCACAAAAAAGAAGCTGCCTGAGATGGTTTGAGTTGGAGCGAAGAAGCTTGATGTCGCAAGATCAAATCCGCCACAGTCATATTTTTTTCAAATATGAATAAAGCTATAGCATTGTGTGTTTCCTTCGCAAGCGCAAGTAGCCCAGATGGTCATTCGTTGAAGAGAATAAGCTTGGGGTTGCGAGTTCGAATCCCACCTTTTACATATTTTGAACTTAGGAGAGCGAAGAAGTGAATAAAGTTATAGTATTGTGTGTTTCTTTCACAAACAGCGGCTAGCACAATTGGTCATCGGCGAAGAGTATAAACAGAGGTCGCGGTTCGAACCTCCCTCCTCGCAAAGAATTTTGGCTTCGCAAAAAAAAAAAAATGTATAATCTCGCAAGGTTGTTTCGTTATCTCGCAAGCAAGAGGCAACGCAGTTGGTCTGCGAAGTTAATGAGTTTATGGTCGCGAAGTTCAAGTCTCAACGAACGTGTATTTTTCACATGGATTTTTCGCAACAAAGATATCACCAAGAAGAAAGTAAGCGATTATTTTGTAGAAACACTTTGCGAGAGGCGGGGCTAGGCACAGGTTGGTCAGGGAGGCATGAATGCAAGCGGGAGGTCGCAGGATCAATTCTTGCTCTCGCACATTTATTTTTGTTATGCGAAATTTCGCACGAGACTTTGCTTATCTCGCAAAGAAGAAAGTTGATGATTATCTCGCAAGTTAATTTTGCAAATGAGATTAGCACAATTGGTATGGGTGCGAGAATATGCAGAGGCGAGTCAAGGGTTCAAGTCTCACTTCTCACATTTCTTTTGTCACTTGAGATTGACAACAACAAACCACAAAAGCTAAGTACCACTTTCCTTAAACATTTTACTTACAAAAAATAAAAGATTTTTGATTTGATTTACAAAAGGCGAGATAATCGCGAATTACAAAAAGATTTGAACTACAAAGATTTCACGATTACAATAATTCCGAGAAAAATCTCGCGAGATATTACAAGAAGAGAAACCGAGAACAATATCTCAAAATCAATTTATATATTTCCCTTAAATATTTGATTTGTTTCAAATGAGAATGATATCCAACATGGAGAGTAGTAGCGGGCAAACCTTTATGGCGTACACCTAGTTCTTAATTTACCTTTATGATTTCGCAAGAGGCAATGTACCTAAAGTGCGTCATATAAGGGGGTACCTATTAGGATCATTTCCATGAAAGATGTTTATCGTTTGAGACAAAACAAGTTATACAAAAGAAATCAAAACAAAGAAAAAAATGATTTGAACTTGAAATTAAATAAATATCTTTGATAAAAAAATGTGGAGTACTAATCTAAATTTTTATTTGCATTACTGACATAGCATGAGGCAAAGAACATGGAAGCGGGAGTTTCGCATGATGGATTCACAATACTTCTTATATTTAGAGGATTAAGTACTTCTTATACTTCTAAAGGATACTTCATACTTCTTATATTTCGAGGATTAAAGTACTTCATATACTTCTTCAAGGATACTTCATACTTCGCATACTTCAAGAGATGATACTTCATATTCACTTCTCAAAGCTTCGAACTTCGCAAAAGAATAGAGGCAAGTACGTACTTTTCAAGTCCAGTATTCTTTCACTCATTCCTTCATCAACAAAGATCAAAGATTACTACAACAACAGATTTTTCCTTAAAGATCGCTCTTCAAGCAATATTCAAGGAAAAGAGGCAAGATGTAGAGATTCAAATATCGCACAACATATTTTCTTAGCGAGATTCAATTATTTTCTTAACTGTTAGAGTGTCTCGAGAGAAGGTAGCAAGACTCGCGAGAGTGTCTCGAGAGAAGGTAGCAAGACTCGCGCTAGAGTGTCTCGAGAGAAGGTAGCAAGGCTCGAGAGAGTGTCTCGAGAGAAGGTAGCAAGACTCGAGAGAATGTCTCGAGAGAAGGTAGCAAGAGCCAACGAAATCATTAAAGGGCTCGCGAATATATTTATTATGTGGAGTACATCATCCATTATGTAAACACCTATATAAAGGGGAGGCGGGAGAGAAAGAGGAGGAATAATTTTGAGAGGAATAATTTTTGGGGAGGACACTTTTAGGAGGAGAGAGATATTTTAGAGAAGATTTATTTTCTTTATCATCTTCTTCCCCTAAAACTAGATCTAGAGCTCTAGAAAATATCCATTAATGGAGATTGTAAATGTAATACCAATGTAACCTCAACAATCATAGTGAAGAATCGTGGATGTAGATCATATTGATCGAATCCACGTAAAAATCTTGTGTCTATTTAAATTTCTAGCACTTATATTTGAAATTCATATCATTAATAAGATTTAGATCTACGAAATTGAGTAAGGGGTGTAGTGTGGGAAATCCCGCAACTACATTAGTACTGAACCAGACAGTTCGGTCGGTTAACGATGCAACAATTCCAAGTTACGGGAAGTCTTGGATGGAGAAACCTGTGGTAAATAAGATGGAGTACTACTTGTCAAATAATCATCCATTGCTAAGTGGGGGCTCACCGAGATTCAATATGCTCGGTAACGATTTTGGTTGGGGAGATCCGATTGCGGTGAGAAGCGGAAACAGATGTGATGAAAAGATGACATCAACTCCTGGATCCGTTTCTGGTAGTATTGGCATTGAGGCTTGCCTTTCAGCTAAGACGTTGGAGGCTCTGGAGAATGATGCTGAATTCATGGGATATGCTACAATATAGAGAGTCATACATTCATTTAGGGTCATATGATGGATGTTTGAGTTTGTTTGAGTTTTTTTTTTTTTTTTGATCGATTTGTTCATCAATCCCTTGCTTTAACATTTAGATTTTTGATGTTTTGTGACTGTGATCAGGTACAAAAAAATGCAAAGGTTTTTGGCCTACGAGAAATTCTAATTACAGAAGCATATTCCATTGATAATTTGCATATAAACTATAGACACTTTGTATATTAGTCTCCTTAAAAGACCATTCCCATTTTTCCCTTTACATCGATGAAATCCCAAACAGACTTGATTCTAGAATAAAAAATGATAGAGATAGACAGTACACTTCACTCACCACTTACGCCTTGTTTTGTTTTATCTGAGTTGGGAATTTCGATCCGGCATAGGACTCAGACAGCGTCGCATATCAGTTTTTTTTTTTTTTTTTTTTTTTTTTTTTTCGTTTTGATGTCTAACTCTAGCTTTGATTCGGCTCATACATCTAACCATGTATTTGATGAGTTAGGTACGATACTCGTTTGCAGGCACGGAGCTACATGTAGTCTAGGGGGGACAGCAGTCCCCCCTAGAATTTCCTAATTACATAAATTGGCTTTGCATAATTACCATTTTAGGCTTGAAAAATTTAAGTATTTAACTATTTTTCCTCCATATTTTTGTATATTACATAGAGAGTCTTGAATCCTTTATTATACACTTTAAAAACTACGATATTGCACTTATCGTACAAAACTTGGCTTAAATATCAAAATTAATTAGGAAAAGAAGTGAAAAATATCAAAATATTAAATCCAACCATAAATCTAAACATCTAACAACTTATTAGATATTTTGGTGACATCATTTGAAGGAAAATACCAAGGCCTAAAAAAATTTGCGGCCAGCGCTTTTTACTAACCAAAACTACTATACCTATATATATATATATTTGTCCCCCAAATTCCTAGCTCCGTCCCTGCTCGTTTGACATATATAACCATGTATTTGATGAGTAGGGTACGTCTGACATATATATACAAGTATTCAGCACGTGCCTCCGCACGTGAAAGCTGGATTCCGGTCCATCGCTTTTGTCCGTAAGTTAGTATCCTAATATCCAATGGTAATTTTTAAACAGATCAAACTACTAGTATACCCTCATATTATTTATTTCTTATCACTTACATCTGCATGGAATAAAGGCAAAATGGTCCAAATGAATTTTACAGCTTCAAAATACTGTTCATCTACAGTTGCCAAGGGATGTTCTCTTTAAAATAATATATATAATAGATATGTATGTCTGATGATCTGACTGACTGAGTTGAAAAGTATTTTGTAACATTACTTTTAATTATTTCAAAATAGTATTTCCTTTGCCTGGCTTAATTGCATGTATACCCAAATTAATTAGGTATACCAAATGAAACAAAATAAGGTCATTTTGAAATAAAAACAAAGCCCCTTAACCACATATTTACAAAAAATGACTAATCTACCCTTGATTAATTAACACTAATAAATGTGATTAGGGTAATTAATTTAGTTAGTTAATTAGTTGATTAAACTTTTGAAATTAGGTTTTATTTTAGACTGAAACCATGGATGTGGTGGGTAGATTTTTGAGATTTCTACTTGTAAGAGAAATGAAATCGTACTACCCACCAAACACTTATAAATATAGGATTGTAGAACTGCTGGGTGATTTTATACTCATACTGAAAATCATAGAAAGAATCAACATTTTCAGTTACAGAAAGTATGAAAAGTTGGCAAGGTTGACAAAAAATACTGTGAATACTATGAAAGTCTGGCAAGGTCGTCAAAACAATACCCCTGCCACTATAGGATTTTTTGACATACTGAGAGAATGGTGTTACAAATACAAGATTAGTCGGCAATGTATAAGGATGAATACCGTGCCGACCCAGTGAATGTTAATTTCATACATGAAAAGTCGGCACATTATTCAACCTAGAAAGATACCGACTAATATTAGTCGGCAGGGTCGACAAAAAATACCTCGCGATTTTTTGGTAAGAATGTTGAATCTTAAGGGATTTGAGATTGGGTATGATTTTGTACCAATCTCAACTCGAGTACGTAAAATCATACCCAATCTCAACTCGAGTATGTATTACATACTCAGTTTGAGATTGGGTACAAAATCATACCCAATCTCAAAACCCGTATAATCCAAATTTGGTTTATATTTTTTTTTTTCCTGATTTTATAGTTAGAATTTTGGAAAAAGATTTTGAAATTTTAAATGGATTTTAGTCGGCATGGTTTTTGTTGTTGTTGGTAATTTGGTCTTTTAACACTTTTTAGACACCCATTAGCACACTATTTTGGATAGGAATAAAATGGATATACCCCAATTTGGCCAGGTTCCTTAGTTCCCGGAATATTGGGCCACTTTTCCTTTTTACCTGAAAGGGAATTAGCTAGATTCAGATATAATGAGTTCAACTGACTGAAAAAGAAGAAGAAAACATTCCATTACTGGGCTATGTGTTGGCATTTTAAATATTCCATATTTTACATTCTTTCCTTTTGTCACATAGGATTTTAAGTTAATTCCCTCTTGGTTTAAAACTCTTTAGAAGAACTATTTTTTTAGGGACCATGGTCTTATTAGGCCAACTCCCTATACTTATAAGGGGTGTCCTAAAGTTACGTAAATACATATTTACTCTTTACTTTTATTTAAATTAAAACTAACCTAATAACTATATAAATCTAATCATATATATCTAATCTAAACTAAATGAATCTATTAACCAAAATCAAAATCAAACTCAAAAACTAAAACAGGGGGGAATCGAAATTAAAATCATTACCAAAATCAAAATCAAAATAAAATAAATAAATTATTCTCTTCTTCTTCTCTCTTTCCTTGACGTTCTTCGTTAGATTGAAAAATGAGTATTAACCATCAAATGAGTTGAAAATGGAAGTTGCGGAGAGAAGTTCGTCCAGGAATTATGTGAACAACTTTGTCGAACTAACCGAACCTAATAGAAATGATGAACATGAACAACAGTTTGGCTATTTCGCAAAAAAAAAAATTCCCAACCGAACCTTAGTTTGGTTATGTCGCAAAAAACATTTCCCAACCGAACCCTAATAGTTCGGTTTGATCGCAAGAAAATATTTTAATTTTTTGTAACCAAACTTCTTACTTGTAACTAAACATTACTAATCACTAATCATTAAGTTCGGTTTTTGGTCATAAATTTGGGTAACCGAATTTTAAGTTCGATTTGATCGTAAAAAGTTTAAATTTTTTGTAGTAGGAACTATTTAATGGTCACACCAAATATATAGTTAGGTTTGATCCTGAGGAAAAATTTCAATTTTTTTGTAACCGAACTTCTTACTAGTAACTAATCATTACTAATCACACTAATCACTAATCATCAAGTTCGGTTTTTGGTCATAAATTTGGATAACCGGACTTTAAGTTCGGTTTGATCGTAAAAAGTTTTAAAAATTTTCTGTAACCGAACTATTTAATGGTCACACCAAACATATAGTTCGGTTTGATCGAAGGAAAAATTTCTTCTTATCGTAACTAATCATAACTAATCATACTAATCACTAATCATTAAGTTAGGTTTTTTGGTCATAAATTTGGTAACAAGAACTTAAGTTCGGTTTTGATCGTTAAAGGTTTTAAATTTTTTTGTAACCGAACTATTTAATGATCACACCAAATATATATTTCGGTTTGATCGCAAGGAAAAATTTCAATTTTTTTGTAACCGAACTTCTTAATGCCTGGTAACTAATCATAATAATCACTAATCATTAAGTTCGGTTTTTTTTCATAAATTTGGGTAATCGAACTTAAGTTCGAATTGATCGTAAAAAGTTTTAAATTTTTTTGTAACCGAACTATTTAATGGTCACACCAAATATATAGTTCGGTTTGATCACAAGGAAAAAATTTCAATTTTTTGTAACCGAACTTCTTACTGGTAACTAATCATTACTAATCATACTAATCACTAATCATCAAGTTCGGTTTTTGGTCATAAATTTGGATAACCGGACTTTAAGTTCGGTTTGATCGTAAAAAGTTTTAAAAATTTTCTGTAATCGAACTATTTAATGGTCACACCAAATATATAGTTCGGTTTGATCGGAAGGAAAAATTTCTTCTTACTGGTAACTAATCATACTAATCACTAATCATTAAGTCCGGTTTTTGGTCATAAATTTGGGTAACCGAACTTAAGTTCGGTTTGATCGTAAAAGGTTTTAATTTTTTTTTGTAACTGAACTATTTAATGATCACACCAAATATATAGTTCGGTTTGATCGCAAGGAAAAATTTCAATTTTTTTGTAACCGAACTTCTTAATGCCTGGTAACTAATCATTACTAATCACTAATCATTAAGTTCGGTTTTTTGTCATAAATTTGGGTAACCGAACTTAAGTTCGAATTGATTGTAAAAAGTTTTAAATTTTTTTGTAACTGAACTATTTAATGGTCACACCAAATATATAGTTCGGTTTGATCGCAAGGAAAAAATTTCAATTTTTTGTAACCGAACTTCTTACTGGTAACTAATCTTTACTAATCACTAATCATTAAATTCATTTTTGGTCATATATTTGGGTAACCGAACTTAATCGCAAAAAAAAATAAATTAAAATTTCTCGCAATTTTTTTTTCAATTTTTTGTAATAGAATTTCTTAATGGTAACTAATCATTACTAATCCTACTAATCACTAATCATTACTAATCATACTAAACATTAACTACTAATAACTAATTAATCATTAAACTAACACATTTAATTAAGGAGGGTAAGTTTGGTATCAAGAAAAATATTTAAATAAGAGGTGACTTAGGATTACTTATAATGTCTTGCCTAAAATAGAATAATAGTCCCCCACAAAAAAACCATAGTCCCCCAAAAATGGTTCCTTTAGAAATGTGATCAATATAGCTATTTTTACCATCTTTTACCCTTCAAAAGTCTTGAGGTGTTAAAACTAACAACCGTTATAGGTGGACTAATAAAAAAGCCCACCAAAACCCTATCATATTCTCAACCACAAAAGTCATAAATCATTATTGGGATATTGGGATCCCATCTAAATGCCGTAGGTTGTTGTGTTGTTAAGTCTTGAGTTAGTAGCGTTCAAGTTTGTTTTGCTCTCTTTTATTTGAGGTTCAACGAAAAATTATTAGTGAACTACGGTTGGTTTGGTTTGATTCTTTGCAGTGAATATACGTAGGTAGCATTTGGTCGATCGATTTTCGGAAGATGGAGAGATAACAAGTTGATCTTCTCGTCTATAAATGCATCATCTGAGGTGGAGAATTATAGGGAAACATAAAGTTTCCTAGTTTAGGTCTAAATACCAAATTAAGATGAAATTGACCATAGTTCCCTAGTTGTGCCGGTTTCCTAATCCAGAGGCCAATACTTGGGAATCAAGTTTGTGACTCATATATATATATATATATATAAAAGGAGGTCTAGGCTATGTGTTTAGTTAGAGGTGGAGATATGAGGAATTTATCTCAGCCCTTGTGGTAGTATTGTTTGTACACTCAATAAAATTGACGGAAAGCCCGCTAATCAAGCCCGTTAGCCTGTATAGAAAGATTCCAAAAGTTTCCAGAAGTCTTGTTTCCCAAGTTGGTTGCATATGAAGTTTATCTAATTAGGGCATACATTACTATATATACATGTATCCTAAACCCTAAGAAGGTTGTGATTTTAGGTTAGCTAACCCGGAGTAAAACTATCGTATCAACCAATCAATAAAATATCTCTCCGTTCCTACGTTGATGTAGGCACAACTCAGCAAACCACGTTAAATATTTTTCTCCTCTATTTATCTTTATACGTTTTCTAACCCTAATTTCACATCATCATCACCAATCAATCGTGTTTAGTGTCTAAAATAATTTTGGGTACAAACAAGCATGTGAGAGATCAATGTTATGATGGAAGGAGTACATCATTATGGTGGTTATAAAGTACTTATCGATGTTGAGAGATATGACGTTTATTCATAGAGATATGTTGGTCGAGACATCTTGTTTGAAGAGAAAATCATATTGTTGTGGTATATAATGTGGTAAACATTATCTATTATGGGTGACGACATTATGCGCCTAAAAAGTTTTTGTGAGTCTTGGATTTGATGATAACTTCCTTCATAATATCTTTTGTCATTACAACCAAAGTAAAGGGAGATAATCTCCTAATGGAAAATAAGGCAACGGGATAATATAATATCTATTACACCCCCTTAGTCGAGCGGGAGAGGAACAAACGCTAAGACTAGAGCGAAAATGAATAAATAAGCGACGAGGAAGCCCCTTGGTGAAGATGTCAAAGACATCTTGGTTCTCGGAGGGACGTGTAAGACTTGAATGGCACCAATACGGACTGGTTCCACGAACAAAATGTATATCAATCTCCACATGTTTGGTGCGCTGATGTTGAACAGGGATCTCAGGACATATATATCGACTTACATTATCACGATAAACAATGGTAGCACGTCGTAGAGGTAGATGGAGCTCTAGAAGAAGGTTGCGAATCCATGTTGTCTCAAAGAACCGCATTTGCTACTCCCGGTATTCCGCTTCAGACCTTTGGATCGAGAGACTATTGCTTTGTCGCTTGGATGACCAGGAGATGAGATTGTCACCAAGAAAAACACAAAAGCCAGATGTCGATCGTCGAGAGTCAGGACAGCCCGCCCAGTCAGCATCAGAGTATGTTGTTAAGCCAGAAATAGTGGAAACCGAGAGAAACAGTCCGTGGTTGATAGTGCCCTGAAGATAGCGAAGGATTCGCTTGAGGGCATGCATGTGAGGCTCACGAGGGTCATGCATAAATAGACATACCTGCTGAACTGCGTATGCAATGTCTGGCCGAGTAAAAGTGAGGTACTGAAGAGCACCTGCTAGGCTCACGTATAGAGTAGGATCCGAAAAAGCTGGACCGAGAGCGCTTGCATCGAGCTTGGAATCTGTGTCGACGGAGTAGCCTTGGATTACATTTTGTCATGGAGGCACGCGCGATGATGTCCTGTGCATATAATGGACCGAGACAAAAATAATCCCGAGGATGAACGAGTAACCGTGATGCCCTCGAAAATGATGTAGTGGACCAAGGTCGGACATAGCAAACTCTTTCTTCATCAAATCAATGAAGCGGCATAGAAGAGCATCGGTAGATGGTAGTCAAAATAATGTCATCAACATATAAAAGTAAGTATGCCGTTTCGGATCCCGATTGATAAACAAAAAGTGAGGGATCACATACACTACCGCTGGAAACCACAACTTGTGATGAACTTGGCAAATCTCGAAACCATGCCGGGAGCTGGATTGAGGCCGAGGAGAGAGATTTACGTAATCTACATACGTAATCGGGTGATCGGGGTCAACAAATCTGAAGGCCGATGCATATAGGACTGTCTCGGTTAGATCACCATGAAGAAAAGCATTCTTGACATCTAGTTGATGTATGGGCCAAGATCGTGATGTAGCAATATTGAGAACCGTATCGAATAGTAGCAGGTTTAAACTTTGGACTAAGCGTTTCAAAACAATCAACTCCAACTTGTTGAGATTTGCCATTGGCAACAAGACGAGCCTTGTGTCGCTGTAAGGATCCATCAAACATTATATTTATGACGAAACTTGACCACATGGAACGAATAACATGAGCATCATGTGGTCATGGTACAAGTTCCCAAGTATTAGTTTCAACATAGCATTGTACTCGTCTTTCATGGCAAAGCATTCCAGTTTATGTCTCTAAGAGCATATAGGTGAGAACGAGGAAGAGGAGAGATATGACGAAGGGTTTGGACATGAAGATTAAGACGATTTATAAGCGAAAAATACCACGAGAGGCACGAGTGGTAGGTCTAGAAGGAGCTATAGGTATAGGAGGAGGCGAAGGTCTTGTGGGTAAGGGTGATACCGTAGTTGGAGTGGTAGTTGGATTTGAGGTGGGGGATGAATTTACTGGGGAGAGGGGTGAGTGTAAGCGGAGGTGGACGGTGGTCCGTGAGTGGGAGTGGAAGAAGGTGGACGGTGGTGTGGTGGGATTGGAGGAGTGGGACGGTCGCCCCTGGAGGAGGTAGAGTGGAAGCATGAGGTGGCACGGTGATGTCTTGGGAAGGAGTGGGAGTGAGAGTGAGGACAGGGGCGAAGCGGCGAGTGGGATGCAATGATTTTAAATGCGAGATGGAGGAGACAGAGAGGAAGGTGAAGGGGCGGAAGTTGGATGGTTTGTGGTCGGACGTGCGTGAGGTGGTGTGTAGAGCTGTGGAGTAGGATTGGTAGAAGGCAGATTATATGAAATGTAGGGGGAATAAAGAGGAGAAGAAGAGGATTCATTTTCGGACGGTGTTGGAGGATCGGTGAAGGGAAAAACGTTCTCGTCAAAGGTTACATGACGGAAATGATGATTTTGTTTGTATTAAGATCAAGGCGGCAGGTATCCACGGTGGTTGGGAGGAAAACCAAGGAAGACACATTTAGTAGATCGGGGGGCAAGTTTATGAGGAGTTGTAGAGGAGAGATTGGGATAACAAAGGCAACCAAACGTACGAAGATGGTCATATGTTGGTTGGCGTTGATAGAGAATAGACACAGGAGAGGAAAAGTTTAAGACTTTTGTGGGAAGAATATTATGAAGATAAACAGCCATAAGGAGAGAATAGACCCAAAATTTTGGTGGAACAGGCGTGGGACATAAGAGTGCGGGTGATATCATTGACACGGCGAATCATGCGTTCGGCCTTGCCATTTGAGAGGAAGTTTGGGGGAAAGAGAACCGAAAAACTAGACCATTAGTACGAGCAAAATTGTGAAAAGAAGAGTTGTCAAATTCACGTCCCATGTCGCATTGAAAACTTTTTATTTGACGCTCAAATTGGGTTTGAACAAGAGAACGAAATTCCAAAAACTTGTCATAGACTTGGGATTTAAATTTTAAAGGATAAACCCAAAGATAGTTGGTGAAATCATCCAAAGAAGATAAGATAATAACGAAAACCGGTATCAACATGTAATGGAGAGGTCCATAAATCACCGTGAATGATATCAAATGGAGCAAAAGTATTGGAATTTGATTCATAAAAAAGGTAATCGAACATGTTTACTAACTTGACATGAATGACAAAGTTTAGAATGTTGATTCTTATTACAATGAATAGAATTATTGGTACGAAGAACATCTAAAACAGCCTTTTAGGGGTGACCAAGGCGGCTATGCCAAATATCCGCGAAAAGACAAAGCAAGAGAAATGGAGGAAGACCGGGACGATTTTTGTGGTGGCATGGCGAGTTGGTAATAGGGTAAAGATCCGGAACTATTGCACCGAAGGATAATCCTCCTCAAGTCGAGATCTTTCTGAAAAACAGACGGATCAAACTCAACAGAGACACACGATTATCGGTGGTGAACTTACAACCGAAACTAAGTTCTTGATAATATCGGGAACAACAAGAGTATTTTTGAGTCAAGTGGTGCAGAAGGGAGATTTATGAGCTTGGTACCACTAGCACTAACCTGGAATGCTATTGCCATTGCCAACTAAGATAGACCTTATAGTACTAGAGTTGGAAACGTTATGTAAAGTACTCAATCAAAGCGGTGAGATGCGAGGTAGCACCGGTATCCATGTAGAAAGCATCATCGGGTTGTCGTAGATGCATAGAACTATATGCCTCGGCAATGTCTGTGAGCTTGAGTTGTTCTTGGTCGCCATTGATTTTAATGGTTTAGAGAAAATAGGATCGTAGGAGGGCTGATACCATCTTGGATTTGATGATAACTTCATTCATAATATCTTTTGTCATTACAACCAAAGTAAAGGGAGATAATCTCCTAATGGAAAATAAGGCAACAGGATAATATAATATCTATTAGTGAGAATTCTTGTGTTCTGTCACTATGTTGAGTCGACCGATTGATTTAGTCAATCATTGTGGTTCTATAATAAAAAAGAGGTCGTACCCGTTTTGTTGGATGCAGACAATATACATATATGGTGTACATTGTTGAACCACGTTAAATCTGTGAGTAATTTTTTTTTGTTTATGACTTGCATATATGTGGTTCTTTTTCTCCTCCTAGATCGTAGTGAGGTTCATGAAGCAATCCGCGAAATCTAAGACTTCTTGTTAGTTAGTATATTTCCAGGATTAGCGTGTAGATAACTCAGAACCCCTAAAATTGATATGATACAACAATTGGTATCAGTGCGCCAATTGTCCCAACACTACGTATCCTCCGAGCATTGAAGAGCAATGGTGTCTAAACTAGTGAAAAAAACATCAATGAAAAGGAAATCGTTTCGTAGCATTTAAGGTTTATTTCAACTGCAATATCTCAAGTGAATTTCTTCGTCCTTAAAAGTGGCTCTTCGAACAGGCGTTTCAAAATATCCATCGAGTGGGCTTAGTTTTGGAAAGTGATACTCCTCCCTCCATCCATATTTGAGGCCTTAGGTTTTTTCTTGTTTTAGGAAAGGACTGAGCTGAGATTCTCTCTTCCTAATGTGTTTCTGTTTCTAAAACCTAGTCGTACCACATATGCATGTCTCCTTATATATAGAGAATAACTTATTTCTTTTCTTTATTGCGTTCTTCAAGATTACTCTTTCTCTCTGACTTTCAATGGCGAAAACTAGAATGGATGAATATCATGGCGATACAAAGAGGAAGAGACGAGATGATGATACTCTACGAAGAAAGTTTCTGTTTGGAGACAAAGTTGAGGTTCGAAGTGTTGATGAAGGATTTAGTGGTTCATGGCATTACGCAAGAGTTATTGCATGCGGTCGTCTATATTGTCAAGTTGAATATGATAATCTATTGGAAGATGAAGGTACTGGAAATCTTCTTAAGGAGACAATTAAATTAACAGATTATTATTATTATGATGAGGTGAATTATCGTGGTCTAATTAGGCCGATTCCTAACGAAATTGAAGAGATCAATAGATTTAGTTTAAATTATGGACTATGTGTTGATGCATTAGTTGATGATGCATGGTGGGAAGGTGTAGTTTTCGATTACGAAGACGGAATGTAGAGAGATTAGTGTTCTTTCCTGATTTAGGTGATGTAGTAATGATGAAGATTCATGCGCTGAGGGTAACTCAAGATTGGGATGAAGTTGGTGATACTTGGAAAGTTAGAGGGAACTGGAAGTTTCTTGAAGTGATTGAAGAGTATGAAGTTGATATCCTGGCAGTGGTTTCGGTTCGACAGATATGGTATGATCTGAGACAATTGGATGGGTTTAGGGATAAAATTAAGGAGTGGACTTGTGGTGAGAAGTCAGTGTGGGCTGATTTGGTGAGGGAATGCATTTTCAAGAGTTTGCATATGACTGCCGAGTATGTTGTTGATGTACTTCAGAGTAGCATGAAGAAGGATACTAGACTGTCTTTACTAGAAGAAGATGATGAGGTTGTTGTTTCGGAAGAAAATCCGTTAGCATTATCGATGTATGATGATCCTGTTGTTGAAATTTTGAGGGAGGAGGAAGATGAAGAATACTGTCTAAGTCCCTCCAGGACGAAAAGACGAAAAATCAGTCACTCAACTGATCATGTGGTTTCAGACTATCTAGTAGTGAAGGAGTCCAAGCCAGTTTTGCGAGAAGAGTGGTTACCTGCAGGCAAAGATTTCCTTACTGAAGCTAAGTTCTGCCCTGAAGCATTAGAAACCTATCTAAAATGTTATCAAAAGGACAATGCTGCTGGCGCACGCGATTTGGTGTTAGAATGTAGAATGCATCTGTCTTATCTAGGTTGGAAGATTGAGTATAAAAGACATGTAACATCTGGTACAGTCATATATCGTTACAGACCACTTAAGGGAGCGCCATTCTATTCTCTTCGTCTCGCGTGCCAGGCCGTGATCAGTCCCAATTCCCATCCGGTTCCTCTGTGCAGAAAGGATCAAGGCTGTGCTTCTCCTCCTCATGAGGACGTTTCTCCATATGTGTACTCTAAATCATTAATTTGTTCAAACGCTTCTGAAAGTCATGGAACACCACCTGTCATTCATAGCAAACTGGATGCCATACCTGAATCTTGGCCTGAACCATTGAGAAACTATATGATTGCGTGTAGGAAAGAAAAGCATACGAAGAACATTAAGCAGATACGCGAAATAGCAAAGAAGTACCTCTTTGCTCTTGGTTGACCAGCAAACCTATAATTAAGAAGGATTTTCGTAAAGATCTTTTTTTATGTTTCTCCAAGAAAGAAGTCATATAATTCTCTCTTGACTGCTTGCATAGGACATTGTAGAAAGAAGAACTTTATAACAGTACGGATGTAGCGAAAGAAAACATGGAAGCAGGTCACATACAAGAAAAAGATCCAGTAAGCAGCTGAAGAGGCAAAGAAACAGTACTGCATCTCCTCATAGTAGCAGTAATATTAAAATGAAGAAAACGAAGGCATCTCGAGTGGATAGTGAGGTAAAACCCATGTTTTACGTTCAAGCAAAAGGGCACGGCAGGATGTGATACCAACTTCTGCAATCGAAGCCCCTCGAACTGTGCTCTCTTGGTTGATTGAAAGTGTGTGGTTCTGCCAAGGGAAAAAGTACGTTACTTGAGTTTAAAAGACAATTCCATACTTGGGCAAGGAAAAATCAGCGGCAATGGAATTAAGTGCAATTGTTGCCAACAGGTTTTGGTATGACAAATTTTGGACGTCATCTTGGTAGTAATTGTATGCGACCATCTTCCAGGATTTTCTTGCAAGATGGAAGGTCGTTATTAGACTGCCAGAAGCAACTACAAGCAAATAATCTGACCTGCATTGCTAAGAAAGATAAAGGAGATATGGTTGACCAGCAGAATGATTATATATGTTCAATTTGTCACTATGGGGGTACATTAGTGTTGTGTGATCAATGCCCATCTTCATTTCATTTGGATTGTCTTGGAATAAAGGATTTGCCCGACGGAAAATGGTTCTGCCCATCTTGTCAGTGTGGAATATGTGGCAAAGGCGAGCTTGACAGCGACTCTGACGCTGAAAAGAAGTTTCTGCGCTGCGATCAATGCAATCATGAATATCACGTGGGGTGCGTTAGAAAAAGAGGGTTGGATAAGCTGGACAATAACCTGAACAGCAGCTGGTTCTGCGGTATAAAGTGCGAAAAGTTATTTGCAGGTCTCCAGAAACTTATGGGAAAGTCAGTTCCAGTAGGCGTGGATAATTTATCATGGAGTATTTTGAAACCTGGGAAAGATGCTGCTCCATCTGACAAGGAGGATGATACGGAGCTTCAGAGCAAGCTCAATGTAGCACTCTCTGTAATTCATGAGTGTTTCGAGCCCATTAAAGAACCAGGTAAAAGACAGATCTTGTCGAAGATGTTCTTTTCAACAACACGTCAAAGCTTAACCGATTGAACTTTTGGGGATTTTACACTGTGATCCTGGAGCGAGAGGATGAGCTCATCTCTGTTGCAACAGTTAGGATACATAACAGAAAGGTTGCAGAAGTACCACTTGTTGGTACGCGTGTCCATTATCGTTATCAAGGGATGTGCCGTATTCTATTTGATGTTCTCGAGCAGAAGCTCAAGGAATTAGAAGTGGAGAGGCTGATTTTACCTGCCATTCCCCAAGTGTTACATACATGGACTAATTCCTTCGGTTTCTCTAAGATGACAAGTTCCGAGAGATCAGAATTTTTTTTAAAGTACACTTTCCTGGATTTCCCGGATACCACAATGTGCCAGAAAATCTTAAGGATGCCTGTAGTGAAACTAACACCGCAACCAACAGATGGGAACACTATCATTCCGGAAGTAGTGCAAGCAGAACAAGGACTTGAAGGGCAACAGGAAGTAGAACTTGGCGTCAAAAGTGTTTCCGACTCAGCTGTGACAGCTCCTCCACTGGATCTGACAGAAACGCTGCAACATGAGGATGAGCAAAAATATCCATGCTTGCAGGACACAACAATACCAGATGAGAAGTCTGCGTTGGTAGTTTACGATGAAAACCAGCAGAAAAAGTGGGGGGCCTGTGTCAAGTTCTACACGCGAAAGAAACATCGTAAGTCATTGTTAGAGGTGACATAACATTTCATGCTTAGAGGCAACAACACTGACGTGACTGACTGATCTTGCTAGTAGAATGTAAAGTTCATAAAATAAAGGAAGATTTTGGTGTTCTTTTGTGAAGTCTCAGTTTTGGTATAGGAATGAAACTTGGTTATAGGAATTAAAGTACACCCAGTCAAAATATTCCCAAGCTCCCCTATAGATCGTTCGAAAAAGAATAGAGAATTCCGACAAATACTTCCTCCATTTTCTAGAAAAAAATACTTTTCCAATCGCAAAATGGGTCAATTCCCAAAATATTTTTAAAACATGGTTCTAATGGACGGGTAAAAATTAGTATAGGTGTGAAATAGACACCACAAAATAAAAGAATGAATCTCAGATTCATCCTTTTTAAACTTAAAAAATAGCGAGGTGAAAACTGGATGCATCTGATGTAAATTAAAAATAAGAAAAAATATTTGAAAATGGGTAGGATGAAGCTGTTTGCATCTTGGATATTTTTATATTCTCGTTCATTTAAACAGATCAAATTTTACATGTCTTTGTCGTTATTGGGTTAATTGACCAATTTTGTGTTTTCCAATTTGCACAATTTTAAAGGCAAGTATGTGAGAGAGTAGTTTTCTAAATTATTTCTAAAACTACCCTCAATAAAGTGTTTAATTACCTGAAATTGCTACTAATCATCATTAGTTTGGAGAAGGATAGCTTTGGAAGTTCATCATACTATAAATTAAAATATCTCTTTTTGAGATACAAAAATTAAAAGGAAAAATATCTATTTTTTAGGAACGGAGGGAGTATTTATTATCAAACACGATTGTAATGATCGTCGATAAATTTCTTCTTATTCCAAAAGCTCATCCCATTATTAATTTGGAATCTTATTATTGGGGCTTGAAATCCAAATAGTTTTGGGGGCTTTTTGGGTCATGAAATTGCAAATCTAATAGCCCCTTATCCTATTATTTTATTAATGCCTAATATACCCTCAATTGAATTAGTGTTAATTAGGGTGATTAAGTAAACTAGTTATGATTAGTGTATGAATTAGGATTAATCATTGCACTAATTTTATGAAAATCAAAAACTTTTTTTTTCATCAATTTTTTTTTCTCTTTTTTTTTAACGTAAAGAGGACTCGGAGAGGATTTTTTAACTTTTTTGAAAATCAACCACCTAATATGGTGGAGCATATCCTTAAATTACTCAAGATAACATTATTTGGAGGGTTTTGTTGATTCAAATCGGAAAACATCCATTAAAAATGGGGTTTTTGCAATTTATTTGGAAAAACATGAGATCCCTCGCACGCAACCACACTTTTCGGATGGGCAATGATGAACTTCAGTAGAAAATATTGTTTATGGTTTGTGATAATTTGTCGACCCTAACAAGTAGAACGCAAAAACGGTTGGGAATTGTTGGTGTTCCAAGCGTATTTGTTATTTACGGAGGAAAATAAAGAACTCCCCGTAGAAATTGTTTTTGATTTTCTTGGTTTTGGAACCATTAAAAATTTCAGGTTTTCCCAGTAACGACATTTACTACCGTGGCGGTTGGAAACCCACAAAATCGAAAAATTGGTTTGGAAAACCATGTTTCGGTGGGAATCTAAGAACACTAGTAAACACCTTGAAAGGTGTTTTTTTTTTTTACCCGAAATTCATCGTCCCGATTTTTATCCATTCAAAAGCAAAAATAAATGATGGGTTTACTTAGTTTTTTCTTTTTATGATGATCATTTTCATCATGGTGAAATTATGATCCTCATCTTTATCACGATTTATGAATAAGAAGAAGGATGAGAAGAAGATTATAGATTAAGGATTTTTTTTTTTGATGAATAGTAAAATTTAGGTAAGGCTACTTTGACTTTTTCGTATACCTTGAGATCCCCTATCCATCTTTTGGTTACACATAGCATTTTAAGAACGCGAAATTGGGGGATATAAAAAGGATTTGGGGGACATGAATTACTTCCCCTAACCAATAGTGTCTGCTAAGAGGTGGTTTTGGGGTGCAAAAATACTATAATATCCTCCCTTAAAAATAAAAAAAAAAAAAAACTTAAAATCAAAAAAACAAAATCATATCCCCCATTTCCATCTCCACTCATTATTACTTTCTTTCGGGGTTAGAGCTTTGAAACCCAAATATTCCCTAATCCCTTTCAAGTTCTAAACTCTCTCCACTCTCTTTCAAATTCTCTTCTCCTTTTCTGCCCGCTCCTCACTTTGGAAACAATTTTTTTTTAATTCGGAAGTGATGAAGATCATGCGCAAGTGATGAAGACCATACGAGAATTGATGAAGACCATGTCGGAAACGGTCTAGAGCAAGCTTGGAAACTAACATTCAATGCCGTAACTAAGTATCGACATGCTCAATAGAAATCTATCAATGCCAGGTAGTCAAGTGAAAAAAATTCAACTTTACGGATACTTTACATCATGTGCTGGCATAAAAATTAAAGCAACATACTATCCGAAAATCGGTGCCGGCATGCTCGAGAATTAACGAATCGTGGAAGTGGATGATTAAACCGAGAAAAATTTTAAACGAAATATTTTTTACATTCTTGGAAGTGATGAAGACCATGCGAGGTGATGAAGACCATGCCGAGTTATGAAGCATGCTTGGTAACTAACATTCAATGTCGTAACTAAATGTTAGGCATGCTCGATAGAAATCTATCAATGCGGTAGTCAAGTGGAAAAAATATTTAAGTTTACGGATATTTTACATCATGTGTCGGCAAAAGAAATTCAAGCAACATACCATGCGGGGGCGAGGCCGGCATGCTCGAAATTAACTATACGTGCGCGGTGGTGAATTTGAAAACAGAAAAAAATTCAAAACGGAATAGGTTTTGAATTTCGTAACCCCCGGACCCTTTGCATAGCGTTACGAAAAAATAACTTTTGTACCATAGGCATAGTTTTTGGTTGAATACTACCGTAGTCTTGAATCAAAATGGGGGATAAGCTGGAGGTGCCGGCATGGTACATGGTACGAATACCATAGGCATGAATAATTTCGGCATTGTATTCATAGCACGTGCATCCGTACCTAGCTTTTTCAACTACAAAAATGAGTGGATTCAAAGAAAAAAAAAAATCAAATTTTCAACCTCTCAGCAAAAATTAACAATTCTCTCTTCAAAACAATCATCCTCCATTTCCCCCAAAAAATTAAGTTCCCTCTCAAATACTTTTCTCTCCTTCTACTTTTATATTCTCACCTCACTCACCCAAATCAAATAAAACACACACTAATCATTTTATCAAAAATCTTAAAAACGATTTTACTAATGATTATTAATCACTAATCTAGATTGGTGAGAGGGAAATTTTAAAATTAGATTAGGCATTATTTAAAAACTGAGATAAGGGGTGACCTTGATTTTATATTTGGATCCGGTTTTTGTCCTTTTCTATATCCAATTTTCAATTCCTTTTTTATATTCCCCAATTTCGCATTCCATTGTTAGCCCCAAAATCCTATTGGGTTGAAGCCCCAAATAATAGGATTCTTAATTTGTTTATAGAGTCATATATCTTTTGTATTTTATTTTAGCATGGCAATTTGAATCTTAATGTTCCTTTTAGGACACCCTTAGGCACACTGATGTGGAACAAAATGGTATACCCCAATTAGTCTGGCACATCTAATCTGCCAAAGCTCTTATTCTTTGAATTGTTTATATAATATGAAAACAATACTATACATGTCCTTTGCTTATTGCAGTTATTACATGTCCTCATCAATAAAATAATAGAAAAAACACGCATTATTTTAAAATGTTTGATATGGTCAAATGTTGGATATTGTCATTATTTAAAACAGTTTTACGTATTTTTATTTGAATTCCAATAGACACAGCGCAAGGGGACAACATGTATTGTTGGAGGTCAAGAGATATCCGAAGGTCGAAGACCGAAACCCTTTTCCAGTAACCAGTACCAGGTAGGGTAAGAGACAATGTTAATTCCCAAAATATAGCTAGTTTTCCGCCGTCTCACATAACCTGGGCAACCTGCAAAGCAGGAAAAGTCAAGAGACATCTTCACTCTAAAAATGTGTATGACATGTTGCCCATTAATTAGAGTGGTAATATTATTGGATGATGATATTAGTGATCAGACTTCGAAACTGGGACACCAAATTCTTTTATTGATGTTTTTTCCGGACTTCTCAATCCTCTTGGGATTATCAGTATTCTCTCGTATATTATTTTTAGTCTAAAAAGCAGTACAAACCTTGATTACGATTTTGTTGTTACAAGGTTTCGTAATATCTTGAAGACGATGTTAAAGAAAATGAAATGATCCTCAAAATCAGCCTCAGTAACCCAGTTAGTAATTCACAAATTTTTACCAACGTAATTATTTGGTCAGTCCGATTGCAACCAGTGTCCTGGGGATCCCTTGACAT
>JAJJWW010018923.1:0-166199 GCA_023531295.1 Papaver armeniacum
AAGAAGCTCTTTTTTATGTCAACATTCGGAGCTTGGATCATGTCTAACAATATAATTTGGTGATCCTTTGTGCTACTGTAAATCAAAAAACGTACATCTTGAATCTTTTTGTATCTTCATCACTAGTTTCAGCCTCAGCATGTTTGTTGCAGTAAGTCCCTACCTTTGCCTAGATATTGATGCTAGTCAAGGGAATGAGATTAATTCGAAGCTGGTAACCATCCCTATGTGTCACAGATCTAAGCTCTTAATTGGAAAGTGGTGAACCTATTGAAATCTCCGGTGGGTCCTAGGCTGAATGCGTGCACTAATCAGGGAGTAACACATAAGTGGCTAGTGTCACAAATGGCTTTCATTTTAGATGCTTACACTTTGGATAGTTGGGACTTGGGAGCAGGTGGTCCTAAAAGTAAGCTATGCCAAGGACGGACCCATAATTTAGAAGAACGGTTTTTTGGGGACCAGCCTTTTTTTAGGGACCATTGTTTTATTTTGGGTAAGACATTAGAAGTAATTCCAGCCAGGTCTTATCATCAAATATTTATGTTAATACCAAAACTACCCTCCGATTATATTTGGTTAATGATTAGTTAGTGTGATTAGTGAAATTATTTTTGAATAAAGATTTGAGATTTAAAAAATCGATTTTAAAAAAGAAGTAGAATTATTGAGATAGGAGTTTGTGAAGTTGAAGAACAAAACCATGGAAAAAAAAAAAAAATTGAGTTCACTAATCTAGACTACTCAAGTGATGATTCAATTGATGATAGCTCATCCGAATCTACATCTCCTTCATCTCTAGAGTATATGTCAATCTTCACAATGATCCTGGATATGGATAATTTCTTAGATGGTGAATGTATTCTTCCCCAAAGCCAATTTCAAGATGGTGAAAACGATGGATTTTACCAACCACAACCTAGGAGGAAAGAATATTGGGGTACCAGGTATGCTCAAAACTTAGGTAATGTTGGTTGAATTGGTCCAAATTTTCAAAAAATGTGAATTTTTAGAGTAGATTTGTGCTTGTCTTGCCACTCTCAGGTGTGAAGAACATGTAACCGAACTCATCCGAAAGTGTAGTTCGCCATTTTTCTAAATACGCAGTTAATAACTCTCCATTAATGGAGGTTTTGTAGTTCGGTTAACTGAGTAGTAATTAGAACTCTATAAATAGGATTACAAGAGTGTTATGTTCGGTTTTAAATGTAACCGAACTTCAGGAGCTATGAGTTCGGTTAATTCACACCAATAACTCACTTAGAACTTACGTACAATAAAATTTTGATTTAGTTCTGCGAAAGTTCTGTATAGCCTAAAATTATCATATAACAGAACTTTAGGGTCCATGAGTTCTAGTAGTTTCAAACTTCATACCAACCCACTACCTAACCGAACTTTACGTACACTAAAATTTTATTGTACGTAAGTTCCTGTTAGCCCTAACTTGTTTGACAAACCGAACTCGCAGTTGGTTATACCGATAAAATTATCATATAATTAGAACTTTAGTGTCCATGAGTTCCTAAGTTAGTTCGCAAACTTCATACCAACCCACTACCTAACCGAACTTACGTACAATAAAATTTTGATTTAAAGGTATGTAAAGTTCGGTTAGCCCCCAACTTGCTTGACAAACCGAACTCGAGTTTCTGTTATACCGATAAAAATTATCATATAACAGAACTTTCAGGGTCCATGAGTTCGGTTAGTTCAAACTTCATACCAACCCACTACCTAACCGAACTTACGTACAATAAAATTTTGATTTAGTGTACGTAAAGTTCGGTTAGTTGTCAACTTGCTTGACCAACCGAACTATGAGTTCGGTTAGCCCGATAAAATAATATTGTAACCGAACTTATTTCTGATTGCAATTGATGTTGTTCCTTTTCTTGTAGATTGAATGTCAACCTATACCAATGGATAATCAACCTTCTCCGGTTGGCATGTCGCTTTGAAGATACATCTAATCACTATGTCAATGATTTGGTTTTTGATGAAACTATTGATGCGAAGGTGGGCTAGAGAACATGCCAAGAAAGCCATGTGCGTATAGTTTTGAATGGAAAAGAAAGCCAAACTCGTTTTGAAATGGTTTTGAGAAAGTGGAGATCCCAATGTTAGTCACAAGAAGAAGGGTTATGTGTATAAAGGAAAGACGACGAGAAGAACACAGCGTGCTCAAAGAAAACTAAATGTCCGTTCAAGCTAGTATTTAGTAAGTGCAAAAAAAAAAAAGAATGGATGGGTTCTATCTATGGATAAGGTGGTAAAGGCCATCATAACCACCCTCATCCGGATGATCTTGAAGGACATGCAATGGCCGCTCGGCTCACTCCTCAAGAAATGGAGAAAATAGCTAAATTTAGGAGAATGGGAATTTCACCACTTAACATGCTTCGCTTACTAAAGGATGATAACAAGGATAATGTATCATCTTTGTGACCATTTACAATGCAATTGAGACAATTAAAAGGATTGAATGGAAGGATAGAAAAGTGATGCAACAATTGTTTTTGTAGCTAAAGAGAAAGGCTACGCGGGTTCAAAAGAAGGTGGGTCCGGAAGATCAAATAACACATCTCTTCATTGCGCATCCGAAGAGTGTTCAATTGGCTCAATCCTTCCATCAAGTTCTTATAATGGATTGCACTTACAAGACTAACAAATACGAGATGCCATTGTTGAATATTGTTGGTCGTACCCTCACTTAAGTCACCGTTTACCGTTGCTTTTGTTTTCTGAAGATGAGCAAGAACCAAGTTACACTTGGCGCTTACAACAAGTGAAGGCCATATACCGAGATGATGATATCCCCGCGGTTATAGTGACGGACAACGCGTAGCATTAATGAACGTAATAAGAGAGAGTCTTCCCATTAGCACATAATATGCTTTGTACGTTCCATATTTGGTGCGAATGTGATGAATAGGTGCAAGCCTCAAATTTGTCCACCAAAGAGGAAAGCATTTGAAGAGATTAGTAAGCTACGGGAAGATGAACAAGCGAATGCAAAAGAGGAATTCGATATACAATACACTATAAATCACGCTAAATGGGTTGCTTTCTCGGTGAATGGGAGTCATTGACTTGGTGTCTCACCAAGAAGAAGAGTATAATCTAAATCTTGCGGCATTTATCGAACATTGGTCTAGCCTCAATATCCCGAGGATATTGTAACGATGTGGTTAGTTAATGGTTGGAACCGCACAAAGAGCGCTTTCGTTTATGCATTTACCAACCACCATAAACACTTGGGGAATCAAGCGACAAGTTTGTAGAATCGGCTCACCACTTGGGTTGAAGAAAAATCTTTTGGATGTGTCGATAATTTTGTGATTGTGTTTAATGCAATGGAGAATTACTTCAACCGTGAGATTGATAGAATTAAAGGGAAGTTTCAAAAAAGCCGCATCATGCGAAGTACAAAAAGATTGTGGACAAAGGTGGTAACATCACGAATATGGCGGACCTTCGGTTGTTTAAGGACTTCATTATAATGTTTCATGTGCTTGCATTAAGAGGTTAATGGTAGAGGTTCATTTGATTGACATATGGGGAACCAAGCCGGGACGAGGTGTGTGTTTGCAACATGATGAAGTCTATGGGACTCCCTTGTCGCCATATGATAGTTAAGTATGAACATGGCATAATCCCTCTAAGTGATATAGATCCATATTGGCAACAATTATGGTTTTGTCCCTCCTCCAAAGGTCGATAATGGGAGAAGAGTTTGGTGACAATGAGATGGGAAGAATCGTTATCGAGATGTACCGGAAAATGAACAAACTCGAAAAGCAAATCTTTTGGGATGACATGTGGCCAATCATTTATCCACACACTTCGGAGAATGTGCACGAACCGAAAAATGGCAAGGGCAAAGGTAGGCCAATCACCAAAGAAAGAAAAAAACAAGTAAGAGAATATGCAAAGGTGTTGGCTAAGAGGAAAAATGAAATGACCCCTTTTACTAGAGATCCTTGTGGGCATGTGCATACCGCGGCGAAGTACCAAGAAGATTCTAAGAAAAGGTCTAGGAATATTATGGAAAAGGGCGAAACAAGTGAACGAGATATGAATAAAAAAGAACCGATGTTACGCTCGCAACCAACCCCACCTACTCCATCGGAACCTATCCAACCAATTCAACGAGACGTGAAGCTTAAGGATCCAATATGCCGCATCCAAGAAAGAAGTCGACCAATTGATGATACACCACCTTTAGTTGATAAAAGGTACTTGGAAGAAATACCTCCATACATTAGAAAGTACGTCATATCCACTGATGACGTCCCTCCGGATGGTAATTGTGGATTCCACGTTTTCGTACAACAACTAGGGCTTTTCACTGAAGGTGCGAAGCTATATAATGATAATCAAATCACTTATGTCCGGCAAAGGTTGTTGATGAAGCTAAAGGACAACCCGGAATTTTACAAGCGAATGTTGTCCGATGGGGATGCTAGTCTCAATGTGCGGTTATTAGGTATCAAAGGCGTCTCCACTGGGGGATCCAATCACAAGGGATCATTGGACGGGCATTCCGATATGTGGGCACTTAATCGCCGAAGCATTCAATTGCGTGGTTCACTATTTCTCAAAAGGTGCTAGCCGCACGAGGACCGCTACACTCTCTTGGAGTAACGGCCATGAGTTTCTCGCACGAGGACTGCTACACTCTCTTGGAGGAAGTTGAATGGCACCGCCCAATATAATTAAACTCGTAGAGAATCCCTAGGCGATGTATTGAACAATTTTATGTGTTTTACTTCTATTTATTTCAACTACATGTATGTTTTTCGATTCAATAAAATGAGTGAATTCAAATACCGGTTCAATTTTAGCCGGTGTGAGTTCGGTTACATTTAAATCAGCGAAGGAACCGAACTTTCCGAGTACCAAGTTCGGTTGCTCGCAAAATATTGTCAAGGAACCGAACATTACACGTAACTTCTTGTTTCGAGTTCGGTTAGATTACGTTTTCTACAGTAAATCAACTTTACACTTTAACTTTTCAAATTTTCTTGTTCCGAGTTCTTACATCGCATTACTCGTAGCTTAACCGAACATTATAGTTCGGTTACCTTCAAAATATTACCTGTGCAACCGAACATTACATTTGTAACTTTAGAAATTTTCTTGTCATGAGTTCGGTTAGGTTTCCTTTATCGTATGTAACCGAACATTAAGTTCGGGTTGATCCAAAACATCAGAAAACCGAATACATAGTTCAGTTGGTACGAGATTTAGTATATTAACCGAACTAACTAATTGTTTCTTAAAAATTTGAATGTAATGAAACACTTAATCACAAATAGCCAAACTAATCCCTTAGAACACAAATTAAAACCAAATTAAGAAATTTAATTACTAATCCACATCACTAAATGTTGGAAGCGCATAACATAAGGAAACAAACTACCAAATCCATAAAAAAGTATTCCAAATATAAGAAACCAAACTACCAAACGCAATTAAAAAGTCTTCCAAACATGAGAAACCAAAGTAATAATTGTTGCAATCACCATTTACCACGACTACTACCAAACTTTTCTACTCTTGCGTTTAGGAGCTTTAGGTCGCCCTTCGTCACTAGGGAGTGTCATCTCCACTGCTTTGTTGTTCAACCATCCGACTTGAACCTTCCCTTGTCTGCGACTCCTCTTCGACGGCATGGTCTCGGCTTTGATCAACTGGGCTTGTATCGACAAGGCGGGATTAAAACATTAGTTATTTGCTGTACAGTCTGTTTGTTCTCGAGTATCCATCTGGCTCTCCACTCCGGATTTTTGCCATCATTTTTGTTCAACAATTTTGCACTTGCCTTCACCTATTCTCATCAAAAACATAAGTAACTATTATTTTTCAATACTTCATAACAATTTGAAACACAAAAAGAAGAGTAAATTTCTTTACCGCCGAATTCCACAAGATCAAGGCCTCATCACCACACAGAGGGGTATGCTTCATAATTTTCTTAGCCTCTTTCTCCACCGCCTTCGCTTTTGTCTTCTCAAGACGGCTTGTCGGGATGTGTGTTTATTACACGAGGATGAGAAACATGTTCATACCATTCCATATATCCCCGTCCGCCCGCATTTGGCTCATCAAAAGAATCTTGTAACTCTTCAACTGGGAACAAGATAATCCCCAAAGTTCTTCCAGTGGTCCACCGATGGAGCAGGGTCGTATTTGGGGGTGAACTTCATCTCGGTGTTTTAGTTCCCCTCGCTTCTTCACCTTGAAGTTGAAGTTTTCCACTTGTGGGACACTTTGGACACAAGAAACTTGTCTTAATACTCTTAGAGGATTATACATTGTACAACCTCCAGGATGAAACAACGGTCCATTATACCCCAACAAAGTGAGAAATCAATAACCTCAACATCCTCCTCGTCTTCATCCGATGGAATGGTGTAAGGATGGAAACCACATCTTCCATCTGTTAACGTATCCAATTTCTCCCTCAACTCCAACATCTTTTTTTCTTATTCTTTTCCCCGTGAATTCAAAATTCATATTTACCACCGTAGGCTTCCATAAGGCCAAGGAGTGTGAGCATGAGACAATTGAAGTTTAGGAAGTGGTCGTAGACACCCAAACCTATAAGAAGAGGCAACAAATAATACATTCACAATATGATTAGTAACACACATTCATTCACTTATATATTGAAACACACAAACGATAATTTAATGGGGTACCTGAACAAGGGTGTATAAGCCTCAAAAATATGGACTCTTAAGCCTCAAGCTTTTCCCGAGTTCCTCTTGAACGAATGAAAGCACCGCAATGCCCCAACAAAAGAGTTGTTCACCTCATCCAAGGGGTCCAATAGCCGGAGGTAATGAGCATTTACCACGTGACCTCGAATCGTCAGGAAGAAAATGGTCTTAGTTGATATAACAAATAAGCAACACATGGTGCTTAACCTTCTCCTCTGTCATCACCAACTTTCCTCGAGCAACCAAATCTTTCGTCCCCTAAAACTCATCAAACAAGGTCTTGAGCTTGATCTTTTCAACTTCTTCTTGTACGTAAGTGTCCGCTTCGAACTCATTATACTCATCACCTTCTCACAAAGGCTCTTTTGTTAGCCTGCCTAAACTCACATTGTGACTTTTTATCGCTCCATCCTAGATACCTTTCGCATAGCTTTTCAAGAAGTTCAAAACTCATCGAAGGATCGTGGGGAGCCATCTCGAACACTTGTTCCTATTATTGGTAGGGTCATGATTCTAAAACAATCATCCGAGTAATTGCCATCTCACCAAAAGGTAGATGAAAGGTATCCGTCTCTCGGATAAGACCTCTGCAAATGCAAGAATAAATGACAAACATCGTTTTTGGTGCGCATGTTGTATCCCTGTTCCATAGTACACAATCAAATACCGCCAAGCGCACCTCATCACACTCATTTTCTATATTCCATATCTTGTTCTTTTGACGTTTCAAAAAACGGACAACATTAGTATGATCCTACAAAAGCAACAAACTATCTTATATACTAATATATAGAAAATAACAATATATGTCAAAATAATAGTTCAAATAAAAGAAGATGATCGAGAAATCTTGATGGTTAAGATTGAACCATACCTTGTCGCAAAGATCTTGGCAGCCCATGAGTTTTTGTAGCCCATCAATAACTCCTCCATCTCCTGAGTACCATAAGTTGGATTCTTTGGAGACAAACACAAATTGTCATCGGGAATGTAAGAATATCTAGCACAAGGCTTTTAGGCGTCTTTCTAGGTTTCTTTTGCACTATTTCTACTTGTGCCTCTTCCTCTTCAACTTCTCTTCATCCAACTCCTCCTCCGATTCAACATCATCCTTATCTCCATCTTCCTCATCTTTGTCACCCTCATTTGGTTCACCACCATCTTTGTCACCCTCATTTCCCCCTCCTTCACCGGGTTCACCATCATTGGCACCCTCATTTCCTCCTCTTTCACTCTGGTTCACCTTCTCCACCTTGATGTTGTTTTTCATTGCCCATCGCCACGATCTCTTCATTGCCCATCGCTTCCACAATCTCTTCATTAACTTGTTGGATTACGTTGTCAACATTATCTCTATTAACACCATCTTGATCACAACATCCGGTAATGACCCACCTCTATACTTAGCATTTTTGGTTGGTGACCCAGCATCACAATGTACTTTGCCTCGAGGGGTGGGAGTTCTTAGATCTTCCAGCAAAGGTTTGTTTGGTTTTTTGCCTCTCCCACTAATCAAGAAAACAAAGATATTAGCTTAAACAAAATAGGCCAACTCTAATTTTGGGGACCATAGTATAGTTCGGGTTAACAAATATTTTTGAGAACAAACCGAACTCAACATTGGTAAATGTTAATGAAGAGTTCGGTTTGTCATCATTTATGAACAAACCGAACTCAACATGTTTGCAAATTCATCAAGAGTTCGGTTTGTCAAGATTTTTTTCTAAAGAGTTCGGTTACATTATTTTTTTTCCAGAAAGTTTGTTTATTTTCTAAGGTTAGATTTTTATGTTAACAAACCAACTCAATATGACAGTTCGGTTACATAAAACTCATATTAGTGCAAAAATAGCGGAGTTCGGTTACATGTAAAAATTGTTTTAAAAAATTTAAGTTCTAGAAATTTTTTTTGCTTTTGCGATCTAACCGAACTTCAAGTTCGTTACCTAGTTTTGATACCTAGAGAACCTAAATCGGTTCTTCGTGTTCTTCCTTTCAGAAGTTCGGTTAACAAAAATTGGGTTTTTTGAAACCCGACCTTAACCGAACTATGCATCAGAATCGCCATTTGAACCCTATTTTGATGATTTCTATTCATTTAAACGAATCAAAATCAAATTAAAAGCAATGGGTTTGTTGCAAAATACCGCGAATCGGTCCCATGGCAGTAACCAAGCTTTGCGAACCGTCTATTATAACGGATTATGGCTTCACTTGGTTGTTCAACTTTTGAATCAAAATCGCTTCGGCTGATTTGCTAGATGTCCCAATCGAGGACCTTCTCCTGAAGTCTTTTGGTTTGCTTTCAAGAACCGTTGTTATAGTCGATTGATTAATCGACGATGAAATCCCACCCCAATCGACGATTAATCGATGGACTCGATGAAGACGATGTTGTATTTGGGGAAGAAGAGAAGCGAATAGGGAGAAACAGCTTTGATAGAAACTGCTTTTTTTTGTTTTGGTTTTTTAGTTTTAGGTTTTGTTTTAGATTATTAGGTTAGGGATAATTTTAATTAGGGTAAGGGACAAATTGGTAATCTTATGATTTTTAGGACATCCCTTAACATTGTAGGGTAGGGGGCCTTATAAAACAATGGTCCCCTCAAAAAAAGGCTGGTCCCCAATAAACGGTTCATTTAGAAGAAGAAGAAAAGAAAAAATAAAAAAAATAAATGACATCCGCTTAAGAAATAGGACTGAAAAAATGAAAAAGCGTACACTTATGGGCCTAGGCTAAAACCTATACTAGTCCTCTCATAGGTCAGACTATGTGTAACTATCTACTTGTTTGTTTCTTTAGGAACCGCTTTTTGGGACCAGCCTTTTTTTGGGACCATTGTTTTATAAGGCCATCTACCCTATACTTATATAAGTGATGTCATAAAGTGTAGACATTACTAATTTGCCCCCAAACCCTAATTAAGATTATACCTAAACTAATAATTAACCAAAATAAAAATTTAACCTAATCTAATCTATTAACAAAATCAGACCTACCCTACCCGCCGCACAAACAGAAGTTTTTGGAGAAATTTTTTTCTTCTTCATCTTCTTCTTCTTCTTCTTCTTCTTCTTCTTCTTCTTCTTCTTCTTCTTCTTCATTTCAACATCGTCTTCATCGATTAATCTGCCGATTCATAAAATTTTCATCTGCCGATTAATCAATCGACTATAAGAATGGTTCTTCAAAGCAAACAAAAGACTTCAGAACAGGTCCCCCATTAGGAAATCTAGCACATCACTAACAAGTTCAAATTGAGGAAGAAGTGGAACCGGAAGCAGAGGCATCATCGAGCATCAAAGACGCAAGCCGAACTCCGATTCCGCCATGGGACCAATCCGCATGTATCTTCCAACAAACCCGTAACTTTTAGTTTGATTTTCATTGCTTCAATTGAATAGAAATCATCAAAATAGGGTTCAAATGGAAGTTATGGTGCATTGTTTGTTAGGGACGAATTTCAAAAACCCTAGTTTTTAACCGAACTTCCCGAAAGGAAGAACACGAAGAACAGTTTGTTCCATAGGATTCAAAAACTAGGGTCACCAATCGCAGCAAAAGCTAGTTCGCAAAGAAGCCTAAAACTTTTTCTAACCGAACTTAACCAATTTTACAACAATTTTTTTTTTTTTCACATGTCACCGAACTCGCTTATTTTGCCTGCCATTTCGAGTTTTTTATGTAACCGAACCGTGCTATTTTGTTCTGCTTTTGTTCGCATAAAAATCTAAAACTATTTAGTAATCGAACTTTAGGAAAAAAATAAATAAATCAATGTAACCGAACTATGCTATTTTTCCCAATATGTTGAGTTACAATTTAACCGAACTTGTCCAACTATGTTGAGTTGCATACATGTGGAGTTCGGTTTATTCGCAAAAACCTTGACAAACCGAACTCTTCAGTAGTTGCATACATGTGGAGTTCGGTTTGTTCTCAAAAAACCTTGACAAACCGAACTCTTTCA
The DNA here is from genome assembly GCA_023531295.1 of Papaver armeniacum. NCBI lineage: Eukaryota > Viridiplantae > Streptophyta > Magnoliopsida > Ranunculales > Papaveraceae > Papaver > Papaver armeniacum. Next base: position 10,700 of record JAJJWW010018923.1, read on the forward strand.
TTAATAGTGACCAATGTTGAGTCTTGGTTTTGTTCGTAAAAACCTTTGGTAACCGAACTATACTATGGAACACAAAATTAGAGTGGGCTCTATTTTTCGTGAACTTTTGCTATCAACCAAACCTTACGAACTTCGAGAACCCTTATGTTGCATCCGATTTACAGAATCATTTATCTAAGATAATATCTTTTGTTTTCTTGATTAGTGGAAGAGGCAAAAAATCAAACCAACCTTTTTGGAAGATTTGAGAACTCCCACGCCGAGGCAAAGTACATTGTGATGCTTTGAACCGTGGAACCGAAAATGCTAAGTATAGAGGTGGGTCATTACCGGGTGTTGTCATCCAAGATGGTGTTAATAGAGATTATGTTGACAATGTAATCCAACAAGTTAATGAAGAGATCGTGGAAGAGATGGGCAGTCAAAGAACATCATCAGGTGAGAAGGTGAACCCCAAGGAGGAGGAAATGAGGGTGACAATGATGACGGTGAAAAAGATGATGAAGATGGAGATAAGGATGATGATGAATCTGAGGAGGACTTGGATGAAGAGGAAGACGAAGAGGAAGAGGCACAAGTAGAAATAGTGGGAAAGAAACTCTAGAAAGACGCCTAAAAAGCCCTTGTGCTAGATATTCATACATTCCTGATGACAATTTGTGTTTGCCTCTAAAGAAGCCAACTTATGGTACTCCAAGAGATGGAGGGGAAGTATTGATGGGCTACAAAAACTCATGGGCTGCCAAGATCTTTGCGATAAAGGTATGGTTCAATCTTAACCATCAAGATTTCTCACCATTTTATTATATTTTGACATATATTGTTCTTTTCTATGTATATAAGATATGATGTTGCTTTTGTATGATCATAATAATGTTGTTCGTGTTTTGAAACGTCAAAAGAACAAGATATGGAATATAGAAAATGAGTGTGATGAGGTCCGCTTGACGGTATTTGATTGTACACTATGGAACGGGATACAAAATGCGCACCAAAAATTTGATGCTGTCACTGTTACTGCATTTGCCGAGAGGGCTTATCCAGAGATGGATACCTTTCATATACCTTTTGGTGAGATGGAAATAACTCTGGATGATTGTTTTAGAATCACAACCCTACCAATTACGGGAACAAGTGTTCGAGATGGCTACGATCCCTCGATGAGTTATGAACTTCTTGAAAAGCTAGTCAAAAGGTGTCTAGGATGGAGCGATAAAAAGGCACAATGTGAGTTTAGACGAGCTAACAAAGAGCCTAAGGAAGGTGATGAGTATAATGAGTTTGAGGAAGACCGCACGTACAAGAAGAAGTTGAAAAAGATCAAGCTCAAAACCTTGTTTGATGAGTTTTCGGGGACGAAAGATTTGCTGTCAAGGAAAGTTGCGGGTGACAGAGGAGAAGATTAAGCACCATATGTGACCGCTTATTTGTTATATCAACTAGGAACCATTTTCTTCCCCGAGCTAGCCAGGGTCACGTGGTAAATGCTCATGACCTCCTGGGCTATTGGACCCCCGAATGAGGTGAACAACTACTCTTGGGGCATTGCGGTTCTTTCATTCGTTTAAGAGGAACTCGTAAAAGCCGAGGCTTAAGAGTCTATATTTTTGTAGGCTTATACACCCTTGTTGTGTACGCCGTTAAATTATCATTTGTGTGTTTCAATATATATGAATGAATGTGTATTGTTATTAATCATATTGCGAATGTATTATTTATTGCCTCTTCTTATAGGTTTGGGTGTACGACCACTTCCCTAAACTCGCAATTGTCTCATGCTCACACCCTTGGCCTTATGGGAAGCCTACAACCGTAAATATGAATTTTGAACTCACAGAAAAGAATAAAAAAAAGGTGTTAGAGTTGAGGGAGACATTGATAAGTTAACAATACTGAAGATGTGGTTTTCATCCTTACACCATTGCATTAGTTGAAGATGAGAAGGATGTTGAGGTTATTGATTTCTCACCGCTATGCTTATAATGGACCGTTGTTTCATCCTGGATGTTGTACAAATGTATAATCCTCGAAGAGTATTAAGACAACTTTCTTGTGTCCAAAGTGTCCTATAAGTGGAAAACTTCAACTTCAAGGTGAAGAAGGTGGAACTAAGAACACCGAGAAGAATCCCCCAAATACGATCCCGCTCCATCGCGGACCACCGGAAGAACTTTGGGGATTCTTTTGTTCCGATGAAGAGTTACAAGATTCGTTTATGAGCCAAATGCCGCCGACGAGGGATATATGGAATGGTATGAACATTTTTCTCATCCCCGTGTAATAAAATAAAGTGTCCAACAAGCCCATGATGATAAAGCAAAAGCGACGGAATGGAGAAAGAGGCTCAAAACTATGAAGCATACCCTCATGTGTGGTGATGAGGCCTTGATCTTGTAGAATTTATGCAGTAAGATATTTACTCTTATTTTTGTTTTTCAAAAATGTTATAAAGTATTGAAAATAGTTACTTATGTTTTGATGAGAAAAGGTGAAGGCAAGTGCTAAATTGTCAAGAAAATGATGGCAAAATCCGGAGTGGAGAGCCGATGGACACTGAAAAACAAACAGACTCTACAACCAATGGACTAATGTTTCTAATCCCAACCTTGTCGATACAATACAAAAGTTGATCCAAGCAGCACCATTTCTGCCGAAGAGAGTCGCCGAGAAGGGGAACGCCTAAGTCTGGATGGTTGAACAACAAAGCAAAGGAGATGACACTCTAGTGATGAAGGACGACCTAAAGCCCATAAACGCAAGAGTGGAAAAGTTTTAGTGGTCGTGGTAAATAAGTGATTGCAACAATTAGTACTTTGGTTTCTTATGTTTAGAAAACTTATTGTGGATTTGGTACTTTGTTTCCTTATGTTTAAAGACTTTTTATTGCAGATTTGGTAGTTTGTTTCCTTATGTTTGGAAGACTTTTTATTGCAGATTTGGTAGTTTGTTTCCTTATGTTTGGAAGACTTTTGTTTTCATGGATTTGGTAGTTTGTTTTCTTATGTTTGCTTCCAACTTAGTGGTCCGACAAGTTCGATTACTTCGCAGATTTTGCAATCTAACCGAACTCACAACAACAAAATTTCAAAAGTTACAGTATAATGTTCGGTTACCTGGTATTATTTTGCAGGTAACCAAACATGGTGGTCCACAAGTTCGGTTGGTTCGCAGATTTTGCAATCTAACCGAACTCACAACAACAAAATTTCAAAAGTTATAGTGTAATGTTCGGTTACCTGGTATTAACCGAACTTGGTGGTCCACAAGTTCGGTTGGTTCGCAAATTTCGCAATCTAACCGAACTTACAACAACATAATTTCAAAAGTTACGCTGTAATGTCTTGCCACCGGTATTATTTTGCAAAATCAACTTGGTGGTCCACAAGTTCGTTACTTCGCAGATTTTACAATCTAACCAAACCGACAACAACAAAATTCAAAAGTTACAATGTAATGTTCGGGTTACTGGTATTATTTTGCAGTAAATCAACTCGCGCTTCTAAGCACCGCAAAATAATACCGTAACCAAACGTGGAGCTCAAAAATCGAGATAATTTTCCTAAGTTCGGTGACTCGCTATGATTTTTGCTCGTGCAATCGAACATTACACCAGAATCCTTTGCAGCTTTGGGTGGTTTGACGTTTCTGCTACTTTGGATTTGCTGAACCAAACGAACTTCAGACAACCTAGTTCTTGCTTATACATGTAAAGTTTCACTACGGAAAAATCATCATTGACGATATGTATTAGCGTTGTAGTATTCCTACGACAACTCCATTTTATGCATTATGGAAGGGGGTATTGTAGAAAGTCCAAGCTTTTCTACAATGCTTGACTAAGAGTCAGAAGGTGATGTGATTCATGGTTCGATTAATATTTTGCCAAAGTTGTGATTTTCTTTCGATTTTTTTTGAAAGCCTAACACAACTCTTGCTTGTGTTGTAGGACTATTTTACACAACAAAAGATACGTATCATAGAAATATGTAACACAACACTTGTATAAGTTGAAGGACTATCTTAGACAACCTAGGATGTGTATTGTAGAAATATGTAACAACACTAATTACTATTATGAATAAGATTTACACGACACTTGTTAGAGTTGCATAACTATGTTAGACAAGACCTAGTTATGTTGTAAATACATTCTTTCACAACCACTCGGTTTGTGTAGTTGAAATATGGGTATACAACTCTTATTAGAAGTTGTGTGAAAAAAAAAAAATTTGAAAAAAAAATTTATAGCTAAAAACCGAATTGCCGAAAGTATTTCACATTCACATTAAGCTGCCAGTGTAACACACTTACATTCATTCAATTTAACCTGCCACTCCAATTGCATTACCTAGCTAACTTCAAATCACCTTGTATGAAAGTATTTCACATTCAATTTAATGCCATAGCTTGCTCCCCGCTCTAGCCAAACGAAGTTGCAACTCCTGGGATGAATCGACCTTGCTTAGCACGTGAAAGAAGGTCCAGAAATCGTTATGGTGTTCCTTTGTGGGTGCTGACCAGATCTTGATTCCAAAAGCCGCTCGAGACGTGGATCTGGTGCGTTATGAAAGGAGCGGATCGGCTTGCCGGCAGCCTCATGCCGAAGACGCTGCCTCATTAGTACCCGATCAACCATGTTGCTTGCTCTAGATGGTCTATTTCAGACCGCCACGATTATGCATCTTCCGATGGAGCAAATTGCTCGAGGAGCAATGTTCGCTCGTTGTTCCTCGCCGTGCAGCTTGCATACTACTGGATGTGGTCAGCCGTCGCCGTGGTGCAACTGCTCTAAGTTTTAACAATTCCAATTTTCGATTTTGTTAGGTGATTGAATGTTGTCGGTGAAGAGGGTTTCCGCCTCCGAGCTAGAACGGGACTTGAAACCTGCTCCACAGAGGAAGTTGAAATTGCTCTGCACGAGTCCTTCCGAATGCAGGACGAATGAGAAGAAAGCATATTTTGTTGGTGTAATTGTTGTGCCTAAATCGCTCTCCGCTAAATCAAACCGATCACTTTCTTGCTCAAACAAAGGATGGACCAAGATTCTAGTTTCATGTTCTTACCTATTTTTCAAGAAAAGATCTAGCTCAATCATGTGAATTGGATTGGCATATATTCCAACCTCGCAAAGAAAGAACATATAATTTGATTATCGATAATATCCTAGTTTTTTTTTTTTTTTCTATTTTGAAAATGTCTAACTTTATACCGGGTCACTTCACACCGTATAGCAGTTCAAAATTGATAGATAATAAAACGAAGCTTCCTAGTAAGCATCAAATAAAAACCATGACTAGAGAGCGTAACAAGATATACGGGAAAGCTAGATCCTAATCATGTAGAGGTCGACCGTAGAAAACACGCACAAATTGAAGATATATATATACCTCTACAAACAGGGCACTTGCATTTTAGTTCAAAGAAATTTTTAAGACCTTGAATATCATCACAACGCAGAACAAGCACATGATTCGTAAAATATGGCCGCACTTCTCAAAAAGGACAATTCGATAGAGGAACATGAGATAAGAAATACTCAATCAACCAAGAAGAAACTATTCAAGACATGCACTTGTGGAAAAGAGTGTGGCCATCAAAGCAAAGTTGTCACTTAGAGCATGTATTTTTCATGAAGGTCAATTACTTTCCCGATAAAGCGAGTTATATTCCATACTAACTATAAAATTGATTCTTCCCGCCCTTCATGAGCCAAGGTCCAAGGGGGATTTTACCGAGCCCGATACATTTCGATTCTCTTGTAAGAAAATGTCGATTACAGTTAAAGAATCAAAAATAGAAAAGAAAACTAACAAATATGAAAAGCTACAAACAACTTTCTTTAACTCCAACTTGCACTATATTAATTAGACACACCAGAGACAAGGTAACACATCACCATGAATAAAGGTTCAAGAATAAACTTAACTTACAATTTTCATGATAAATGCGAACTCAAGGTGAAAAGTCACTTAATAAAAAAGACAAAGTACAAAACTTGAAGAATTCAATCTAAGCAAGTTTAAGTATTCCTGATTAGGAAGACTACTTGAATCCACAAAACCATTGTCCACATGTTTGGGAACAAGATGCAACTAAATCAAATTTTGGATCGGGAGAAGGAAAAGATGTTCAACTAAACAAGGAAAAGATGTTCAACTAAATGCGCAGGAAACAGCCAAACCAAATTTGAGGTGACCTATAATCTATTAAGAAGAAACAATATCTCAAAAACTCGCACAATATTCTTTTGATTAGTATAACTAAAATGGTTTTAGAAAAACGAACAAACCTTCTCGCTATTTGTTGCATCTTCCGCTCGATTGAACACGGCTATGGCCCTAAGTAACATGTTGCATCAAAAATCAGAAAAATGTAAGACCAACATGCCGATAAACAACCATCGCTTTAATAATGGATCAAATACTTACAACTTCCATTACTTGTGAAATCGACTAGTAGAGAGAATAAGCTAACCTGTTTAAACATAAGGGAAACAGGTACAAGCCTTTGGAGATTTTGGAAAATAGATTATATATCCTTGTAAGATCCGGGCCTAGCAAAATAAAAACCAGATCAACGATTAGCACACTCGTAAAAGGATAGAATTCCAGAGAGAGGAAAGAATCGATTGAAGGAAAATGTGATCATAAATCACCTTGTCCTCTATTAGCAGCGATAACACCCGAAGTGCTCCTTTTCAAGAAGTTGTTGGGAAACCTTACTCAGCAGCTTGCTCTTGTAATTGCTGCAAAGAAAATAATCAATTAACAAAGCCTGTAGATGGGAGTTCTTCCTCCGAAAAAAGATGAAAGGAAAACTGTTAACCTCAATTAACTTCTTCTCGTATAGAGTGCAGATAGTGATGACCCTATCCTTTTCCCCCTCTTCAAACATTCTTCACCTAATTATTGCCAAAAATAAAGAAATTATGTTAACCAAATTTCTACGTAATAGTAAGCACGTGTGTGAAGATCACCCCAATATCTGAGCCTAGAATACTTTTTATCATGTATTCTCGACAAGAATCTTCTTGAATCAGCTTAGAAGCCTTTCTATGTATAATAACCTATCAGATCGATAGCAACTCGCTTCAAAGTCATTTACATAATATTCCATATTTACCATCCCAATATCGCATAAAAATAGCTAGAATATTCTTTGAGCAAAGCTTCTGGACAATTTGCTCTCCTTCACGCTCTGATTAATCACATAAAATATTGGTTACATTTAGATCAAAGAAATAAATGAATACCATTTGAATTAGAAGTTTTCGCGCCTTAACATACCAAAGGAGATAACAGCTCTTCTAGCACAAACATTGATCTCCTCAGACACCCAAATTGAAATAAAACCCTTTAAAAATAAAGATCCATCATAAATCTAAACGAACGTGATACAATGCTCCACACATCAAAATTTGGAACTTTTCTCATGCCCGAAAGCGTACAATGTTAAAACAAAAACACCAATTACTTATTTCTACAAACAACTCACACGTACTACTTTTACTAAGCAAAGAAGTCCAACATCATTAAGTGGTGGAAGTGATCTTGAGGAGCAAATGAAGTAACGATCCAAGTAAAAGAAAAAATCGTGAAAACCACTTGACCATAATCTTATGATTTATCCATCTCTTCTCGATACAGATAACTACATAAAATCGTGTTGAATTGACACAAACCATTAATTGGGAATCAAGGAATCAATGAGGGCTTTTCATAAAACATAATTTAGGTTTCTGAAAAAAGGGGGAACAGACTTGTAAGAAGTGAGCAACATCCAAATGGCTTGGCAGTCCGCATCATCCACTCTTAGCATACTCAACCCACAACAAACTTGCATCACTTACTTCCCAATTTCACCATGCACAACCATTCAGCCCTTGCTCCATCCGTTTCCAACAAGAACAACATCCTCGGAGCATTCAGATCAACTATTCATCATCATCTCGATCTTAACTTCAAATCACAAAAGAACTCTTCAAGACCTCCAGATCACCACCAACACAAACCCATCTTCCAATTTCATCACAAACCCAAACCCAAACCCATTCTCGATACTCAGCAGTTCAACATGATCTCCTCCGTAATCCTCCTCTCGATCCCCGTAATTCCAAATCACCCACAAACTTTCACTATTTTCACAAACTCGTATCCAGGCCCAGCTAAAATATCAACCATTCCACAAGCTCATCGTCCCCAATTGAACTCGTATTAACTAAATTCACCATCACTCATGTCATCTCAAAATCAACCGCAAATCGAACCCAATCGAGCCTGCACTTCGTATACAACCATCAATTCCTTATTAACTTCTCTTGCTTTTCAATAAATACCCATACTTCCATCGGGCCCATTTATCCACCAGAACACGATTTTTCTTAAGAGATTTTGATTTTGAAATCTAGGTTTTTTTTTTTTCCTACTTTAATATCGAGATTTGAGGGTTTTTATTTTGAAATCTAGGGTTCAAATCTACAACTTAGTGGTTTTTACGAATTGAAGTTGGGTTTTGTTTGATTTAGGTCAGAGAAGGTGGATTCGAGGTATTCGATTGATGAGTTTCGTGGATCGAGGTCATGATGATTTTCACCTGAAATCGTGTGATGTGATCTAATATGGGTCGATTCAATCAAGAAATGGAGATGAAGAAGAGGGATCGAGAGAAGAGCCAAAGATGGAGCCAAGAAAGGTGTTCTTCGGGGGAGAGGAAGAAAGAGAGAAAGAGATAGAGGAAGAAAGAGAGAAAGAGATAGAGCTCGCGTGGTTGAGGGAGGGTTTTGGCCAGGTGAATAAAATGATTGGACGGACAGATTTTGTTTAATCCACTCATACCTGATTGAGAAAATAATTTAACTAGTTTGAGATTGTATTTTGGGATGCTCATATGGATTGAGAGGCATCTATGTTTCTCTTTGTGCTAATACGAACTAATGTATTCGGTTTTATTATCAACCTTCGACACGAAAAAAATCCAAAAAAAATATGAATAAATTTAGTACATTGTTATCGATATTCGATATAAAAAATCCAAAAAATGTATAAGAATGAAGTTGAAAATAAGAAATGAATACGATAATTGGTGTGTTTCTTGCTTTTGTGCTTTCTCTTCGTGCTTCCTAGGTTTGAATTTCGACTAGTTACATAGGTCATGAAGTACTCCCGACTAGTCATATTGGTCATGAAGTAGCTTTTTAGTTCACATTAGTAACACGATACATCATCGAAATCGATAAATATGAAGCTCAGTGTCGATTCAAACTTCAAATGTGGTATAACGACATACAAACTATGAACCAAGAAGCATACCAGGATCTGAGATCTAAACCTGGCCATGAGTTGACTACTCATAGTCAGAAACTTGGTAAGAACGCATTTAATTCATCCATTTACAATATGTGTAAGATTCCTTCGAGATATTCTACGAAACCTTAAAAATCCTATTTTTGCATATTGTATGCGTACTGTGATCCGAGATCGAAACCGGGCCGTGAGTTGACTACTATAAGTCGTAAAATTGGTAAGAAAGACTAATTCATCCATTTACAGTAAGATTCCTTCGAGATATTCTACGAAACCTTTAAAAAACCTTATTTCGCATATTGTATGTACCGTGATCCGAGATCTAAACTCGGCCGCGAGTTGACTACTTCTAAGTCGTAAACCCGGTAAGAATGATTTAATCCATCCATTTGCTGCAAGATTCCTTCGAGATATTCTACGAAACCAAAAAAATCTTATTTCGTATATCAGAGTGCATCGTGATCCGAGATCGAAACCGGTCGCGAGTTGACTACTATAAGTTTTAAACTTGGTAAGAAAGACTAATCTATCCATTTATGTGTAAGATTCCTTCGAGATATTCTACGTAAACCTTAAAAATCCTATTTCGCATATTGTATGCGTACAAGGATCCGAGATCTAAAACTCGTCATGAGTTGACTACTCATAGTGTAAACTTGGTGTTAACGACGAATTCATCCATTTACTGCAAGATTCCTTCGAGATATTCTACGAAACCTTAAAAATCCTATTTCGATATTGTATGCACTGTGATCCGAGATCGAAACCTGCCGGAGTTGATTACTATAAGTCAAACTTGGTAAGAAAGACGAATTCGCCCATTTACAGTAAGATTCCTTCGAGATATTCTATAAACCTTTAAAAACCTTATTTCGCATATTGTATGCGTACAGATCCGAGATCGAAACCCGCCGCGAGTTGACTACTCTAAGTCGAAAACCCGGTAAGAATGATTTAATCCATCCATTTACAAAGTAAGATTCCCTTCAGAGATATTCTATGAAACCTTAAAAAAACTTATTTTCGTGATATTGTATGCGTACAAGGATTCGAGATCGAAACCCGGCCGTGAGTTGACTACTCTAAGTCGAAACTTGGTAAGAACGACTTAACTATCCATTTACAAAAAGATTCCTTCAGATATTCTACGAAACCTTAAAAATCCTATTTCGCATATCAGTATGCACAGGATCCGAGATCGAAACCTGGCCGTGAGTTGACTACTCTAAGTCGAAACTTGGTAAGAACGACTTAATTCATCCATTTCTGTGTAAGATTCCTTCGAGATATTCTACGAAACCTTAAAAATCCTATTTCGCATATTGTATGCGTACTGTGATCCGAGATCGAAACCGGCCGCGAGTTGACTACTCTAAGTCGAAACTGGTAAGAATGACGAATCCATTCATTTAAGGGTAATAAATATTACTAAATTGTGAAAATTACAAAACTATCCTTATCTCAAATAAGTAAAGTAAATATTATAGATAATGAAAATGATCATATTACCCTTCATGGAAATTTGTGCAATAAATATTATAGAGGTTGTGAAAGTGACCCGACTACCCTTATCGAAAAAAGTAAAGTAAATATTACCGCTTGTGAAAATGACCATATTACCCTTCTTGAAATTAATGCAATAAATATTATGATATGAAGACTATGGAAATGACCGTGACCCCGCTTATCGGAAAATAAGTAAAACTAAATATTATAAATTGTTAAAATCACCATATTACCCTTACTAGAAATAAAGGTAATAAATATTATGAGACCGTGGAAAATTACTGTACTACCCTTATCTCGAAGTGAGTAAAGTAAATATTAAGAGATAGCGTGTATGTGATTGTTTACGAGAGAAAGCTTCGTGGTTGCTTCTTGGCTCACACCGAGCATTATTTTTGAGCATTACATTTTGTTTTACAACTCTTATGAAGGGTTGTCATAAAGTTAGTGTATTAAAGAACCACAAACTTGATGAACATGTAATCATGTAGGTATGGTTAGTGGTGTAGACTTCCATACGGAGGTTGAGGATCAAATCCCCATCCTCATTTCTTCGATGTTCTATATTTTTACTTCAACAACACTTATAAGTGTTGTTATACATTTTATTAAATAAAAAAAAAAGCCAAAACTTGTGAACGGTAAGGGGATGGTTGATGAGCTAGACGTCCATGCAAAAGAGATTCATGTTCGAATCTCCCCTATAACCTCATTTTTCCAACATTATATATTTTACTTCAACAACACTTATAAGTGTTGTTGTAGGTTTGTATTTAAAAAAAAGAAAAAACCGAAACTTGTGAACCTGAAAAGGGTGGTTGATGAGCTAGACATCCATGCAGAGGTTCATGTTCGAATCTCCCCTCTAACATTTTTTTTATTATCATATTTTTGTGTTCTTGACAACACTTGTCGAATTGTGATAGGCTAAGTTACTTACATATGGGAGACGAGTTGTTATCGCTAAATGTCGTCTACAATGATTTTGCTTAAGGAGTTGTCGTTTGTTTTCTTTGGGCGCAACCCCTTGTTTCTAAGGGTTGCAAGTGATGATATACTTTACAACCCTTCCTTTGAAACCAGTTGTAAAACATAGGACTTTTTACGATGTTTAGAAAAGTGTTGTAAATCTCTAGTTGTAGATGTATATTTTTCCTGTAGTGTTTACAGGTAACCGAACCTCTGAGTTCGGTTTTGTCGATGCATTTCTTATGTAACCAAACTATCTATTTTGAAATTTGAATTACACAAATTTCAAGTAATGGCTATTTTTATAGCCGTTATACACCCTCTGGTATAAATATGTGTCTCATAGTTAACATTTTGTCTCAAAATCTTCTAAAAATGGCAGCGACTACTCCTAAATTTACTCTAGATGAAGATCTTTCTCTTTGCAAAAACTACATATTATACTATCCACAGAGGGGTGAAGAAACGAAGAATGAATGGTATTATGAGTCAAAGTTTTTGGGGAAATTCATGAGAAATTTCATCTTCAGGCACAACAAACCCTCATAACCGTGATCATATGGCTTTGTTCATTCGATTCGGAAATATTAGAGATAGAGTTGTGGAATTTATACTTTATTTCGTATTGTAAGCGCTTTAATCTACTTAGGTGAAGGATTCGTCAAATCATTTTAACATCAAAAAACGAATGGCGAAGATGGAAGAGAAAGGATTTCAAATATGAAGATCATTTCCGCATCCTTAAAGACTTTTCATAACACGTTTCGGATATTAAATGTTATGTAGTTTTAATTCGGCAATGTCCTCTAATTTTATTTCCTAACCGAACTTAAGTCTTGTTGTCTCACTGTTTGGCGATGTCATGTAATCTAAGTTCCAATATGAAAAAGAAAGTTCCAAAAATAACAATCTCTAATTCTTATGAAAATGTTCAAAGAATAACCCAAAAATAAGACCTAATTCCAAAAAACACAATCTTTGATTCTTATGTTGATGTTCAAAGCATACTTGGTTTAATTAATGGTACATTTAATCATCCGCAAGGAAATTGAACCTTCTTGTATGATTTTTCCTAGAATCCTTCAAAGTTTTCCACATCTCCATGTTATGCTCAGTACATAATGCACCAACCCAACATTGTGGTTTGGGTTAAATCCATGCCAATAAGAGTGTCCGTGATATCGAGGCAGTGGACAATCGTCTTCTAACCGGAGGCTTATAAAATGGTTGTTGTTAACAAACGCAATCACCACTCTCCTATGTCTAAGTTGCTCGACACATATTTTTGTTTTCGGAGTGTGTGTGAAACTAGCACCTTTTGAGAAATAGTGAACACGCAATTGAATGCTTCTGCCGATTAAGTGCCCACATATCGGCATGCCCATCCAATGATCCCTTGTGATTAGATCCCCCCCGTGGAGATGCATTTGATACCTAACAAACTGCACATTGAGAATAGCATCCCCATCGGACAACATTGTCTTGTAAATTCCGAATTTTCCTTTAATTAGCTTCATCAACAACCTTTGCCGGACGGACATAAGTGATTTGATTATCATTATATAGCTTCGCACCTTCAGTGAAAAGCCCTAGTTGTTGCATTAAAAAACGTGAATCCACAATTACCATCGGAGGGACGTCATCGGCCGGATATGACGTACTTTCTAATGTATGGAGGTATTTCTTCCAAGTACCTTTTATCAACTAAAGATGGTGTATCATCAATTGGTCGACTTCTTTCTCGACGCGGATATCGATCCTTAAGCTTCACGTCTCGTTGAATCGGGTTGGATAGGTTCCGATGGAGTAGGTGGGGTTGGTTGCGAGCGTAACATCGGTTCTTTTTATTCATATCTCGTTCACTTGTTTCGCCCTTTTCCATAATATTCCTAGACCTTTTCTTAGAATCTTCTTGGTACTTCGCCGCGGTATGCACATGCCCACAAGGATCTCTAGTAAAAGGGGTCATTTCATTTTTCCTCTTAGCCAACACCTTTGCATATTCTCTTACTTGTTTTTTTTTTTTCTTTGGTGATTGGCCTACCTTTGCCCTTGCCATTATTCGGTTCGTGCACATTCTCCGAAGTGTGTGGATAAATGATTGGCCACATGTCATCCCAAAAGATTTGCTTTTCGAGTTTGTTCATTTTCCGGTACATCTCGATAACGATTCTTCCCATCTCATTGTCACCAAACTCTTCTCCGACATCGACCTTTGGAGGAGGGACAAAACTTAATTGTTGCCAATATGGATCTATATCACTTAGAGGGATTATGCCATGTTCATACTTAACTATCATACGGCGACAAGGGAGTCCCATAGACTTCATCATGTTGCAAACACACACCTCGTCCGGCTTGGTTTCCCATATGTCAATCAAATTCACATCTACCATTAACCTCTTAATGCAAGCACGTGAAACATTATAATGGAGTCCCTTGAACAACCGAAGGTCCTCCATTTTCTTGATGTTACCGTTTTTTTTTGTACAACTTTGTACTTCATGATACGAGCTTTTTTGAAACTTCTCTTTAATTCTATCAATATCGGGTGAAGTAATTCTCCATTGCGTTAAACACAATCACAAAATTATCGACACATCCAAAAGATTTTTCTTCAACCGGTGGTGAGCCGATTATACCAAACTTGTTGCTTGATTCCCAAAGTGTTTATGGTGGTTGGTAAATGCATAAACGAAGCGCTCTTTGTGCGGTTCCAACCATTGCTTAACCACCTACGTTACAATATCCTCGGATATTCGGGGCTAGACCAATGTTCGATAAATGCCGCAAGATTTAGAATATACTCTTCTTCGGTGAGAGACCAAGTCAATGACTCCCATTCACTAGAGAAAGCAACCCATTTAGCGTGAATTATAGTGTATTGTATATCGAATTCCTCTTTTGCATCCACTTGTTCATCTTCCGGTAGCTTACTAATCTCTTCAAATGCTTTCCTCTTTGGTGGAAAAATTTGAGGCTTGCACCTATTCATCACATTACACCATATATGGAACGTGCAAAGCATATTATGTGCTAATGGGAAGACTCTCTCTATTGCGTTCATTAATGCTACATCGTTGTCCGTCACTATAATCGCGGGGATATCATCATCTCGGTACATGGCCTTCACTTGTTGTAGCGCCCAAGTATAACTCGGTTCTTGCTCATCTTCTAGAAAACAATAAGCAACGGTAAACGGTGACTTCGTCGAGGTACGACCAACAATGTTCAACAATGGCATCTCGTATTTATTAGTCTTGTAAGTGCAATCCATTATAAGAACTTGATGGAAGCATTGATCCAATTGAACACTCTTCGGATGCGCAATGAAGAGATGCGTTATTTCATCTTCCGGACCTACCTTCTTTTGAACCGCGTAGCCTTTCTCTTTAGCGAAAAAAAAAAAAATTGTTGTATCACTTGTCTATCCTTCCATTCATTCCTTTTAATTGTCTCAATTGCATTGTAAATGGTGGTCAAAGATGATACATTATCCTTGTTATCATCCTTTAGTAAGCGAAGCATGTTAAGTGGTAAATTTCCCATTCTCCTAAGTTTAGCTATTTTCTACATTTCTTGAGGAGTGAGCCTTGCGGCCATTGCATGTCCTTCAAGATCATCCGGACGAGGATGATGACCTGCCACCTTATCCTAGATAGAACCCATCCATTTTTTTTTTTGCACTTACTAAATACTAGCTTGAACGGACGTTGTGTCCTCGTCGTCTTTCCTTTATACACATAACCCTTCCTCTTGTGACTAACATTGGGATCTCTGATAAGCACGTAAAATGCTATATTTTGTACCCATATTTATATTAGCTAGGACTGGATATTTTGGCTGGACGTCATTATTTTAGTGCTTTTGTAGAAAGTACGAGCGAATTCGATTACCGGAAGAATAAACAACTAAAAATGGCGTTTGCGACCAAATCTGTGCATTGAAAGAAATCGGCTGAGTTAATGAACTTATGGGCTTCCTAGTCCATAACTCATGTTGGCTATCTTAGCATTCACAGACAGAGAAGCATGGCATGAAACAAAAGAATTTGGTTTTGTTTGCCAAGCACTTGAGTCCATTAGGATTTAAGAAATAAGTGGATGTGGCTTCATTATTACCACGTGTTGTCAGTATGTAAAAGAGCATGCAAGTCTTCTCTTTATCAGAATAGAAAGGGATTCTCATTTCTTAAGAAGCAGGTGGAGTTCGAGAAGGTTTGAAGTCTGCTGTTACATTTTGCGAGATGGAAACTTCAGAGATTCATCCATGGCGTGTATTGGTAGTACTAAAGAAGAATCAAGCGGCAGCAGCTTATTGTGGAGACTGGGTAATGGCCTGAAGTTGGAAACGGTCTCGCAACTGATTGGTGTTGGTTGTTGGTGATCACTGCAGTCTATAATGTCTCGATTGCATAGCAAAACGATGGCAGTGATGGATTTAATAGCAACAGCAAAGCAAGGAGGAAGATGTGTTTGTGCTCGAAGAGAGTTGGTCTCAAACAGAAACAGTCCGTTGCAGGCAGTGGCTCAACTGAATCTCTTGGGTTGTGCTCGAGTGGGGAAGGTCAGAGAAATGGTGTTGTAGCCGTGAAGAAGAATGCATTGGTATACGCTGGTGTTTACGTTGAACGGACAGAATGGAGATTTCTGGGGTAGTGAGTTGTTCAGAGAAGTTTCACTCGGTTACGGTGGCTTTGGTTGAGAAGATATGATCGTAGAAGGGTGCTGCTGATGTACATCACCAAGATATGGGAGCAAAACCAGTGGAACCAGACGCTGTTGGCTGAGACGAAAGGGAATAGAAACGGGTTGATGGTGTTTACATTGAACCGAAGGTGATTGAATTGGCAGCAAAGGATTCTGAGATGCAGCGAAGATGGAGAAAGTGAAAGGCTGAATTGAATGGGTGATAACTGGTGTTCAAGTTCACTTGCATTGCGACACGAATTCAAGTTGCAGGAAGATAAGAAATTTTGGGTCAGGTGGTTGGAAACTTCATCGAGATGACAACAAAGAAGAAGAGTTTACTGCCAAGGTTCATGGGGCTGTTTTAGAAGGATTATAAGCTCGTGTAGAGGATCTGTATGATGGATGTTGCAGTCAGTGAAGACGGAATCTGTACATGTCTATGATGAGAAAAGGAACGACTGCGGGCTGAGGATGGAGTCTGGAAATTGAAGCTGGCTGGCAATGGTGTGTTCGAGGAAGAGAATGGAGTCCTGGAGGTTCAAATGGAGTTTTCTATGGACTGAACTTGGTTTGTTTGGTTGAGCTCATCCGGATTGTTAGCAGGTGATCGTGGACTAAGACCGTGGACCTGAATGGAGAACGAAGATGGATGTGCTGGCTGTAGTTAGTCTGTGTTTGGTGTTGTGGTGGTTCGAAGTTCGAACTAAGGAAGGAGTTCGATTTGGCTGTTGGACTGGGCCTGGCAACTCTGCAAGGGCTTAACTGAATTTCTTGGCAGCAGACTATTTATGAACGAAGAGAAACAGAATAGGGGGAAGAGGCTATAGGGGCTGACGAAAAGAAACTGGAAAAGGAGGCGGCGGAAGCCGTTTTTGGAGTTGGAACAACAGGAGGTTGCGGCTACTAAGCCAAAACCAGAGCAGGGAAAAGAGGACGACGGCCAGCTGCAGAGCCATAGAGAAGAAAGACGGTTTGAAGTTCCATTACCCCGATTCCGTTTCGATTTGCTATTGATTTTCTTTCATTTGTTTATGGCTTTTGAGAAAGCCATGTTTGGCTAGATTTTTGTGACTAGGGTTTATGTTGAAACCACTTGGAGTTTTAGGCTATTTAAATTGAATAAAAAATTAAGCAAAAGACTATTATGATTTGGATATGATTAATTCTTAATATTGTTTATCGATTTATCGAAATATGAGTTGTCGCTTCACCGGTTTTGTAGAACCTTTGTGCACAATTGTTAGGATAACAAATATATTTGTCTCATTGTCTGATATTTCATGCTTGTGTTAATTCCTTTGATGGGGTATGCTTAGAATAGCCAGGATATTGTTTGTGAACCTCTATTTAGTCTCGTAATTTTCTCACTAATACAATTTGATGGTGCATGCTTGGATTTAGTCTTTTGATGTGCCATGCTTAGGGTGTCCCAGTGATATTTGCGAGTCTAATACATATAATAGGTGATGTCGATAGAACGGACGATAAATAAATATTCATGAGTTATGTTTCATTTCAGTAACCGAATAGAAATAGTGGTGGATACTATAAACCCTGGTTACCGGCTTTTCCATTGGTCTCATTTTATTAGTTTAATTTTATTATTATTTCTTTTTCAATTCTAAAAATCCAAAAATATTCTTTCTGATTAATTCATTAGAGATACTGATTATCGATATTTCCACCGCTCTTCGTGGGAACGACCCGTACTTGCCACATCTACTAGTTGGAGCAATCGTGCGATTGCATTTATTATATATAGGTAACTAGGTTCTTATCAATTTTTGCGCCGCTGCGGGAGCACTGTGGAATATCAGTGAGTGGTACTTTTGTCCGAAGAGCGACGATTGGAATCAACAACTGGCCTAAAGTAAGTACTTGATATTCTCGCAAAGCTTTGCAAGGTTAGTTATTGAGAATTACTTTGTATAATGGTTTCAAACAGTTGATTTCTTTTATAGCTTTTGGAATCTTACCAAAAGAGCCGAGACAAGAGGAGTCATCCCGATATTTCACATGAGGAGTATGCGTATGCACCTTCTCATTATCAAGAACCCGACGAGTGTGTGAATAATGATTGAATTATTCTCATAGGTATGATCATTCGGATCTTGTGAAGGTTATGATCATTACCAACCTTACCTAGGTTATGAGACAAATTATATCGATTCCAGTTATTATTCACACACATATGAGTCCCATTATGAGAGAGATGATCAATCTTATCGTGACCCATCGGCATCACAACTATCTTTGTTAACGCCTCAATATTGACATTCTTGAATGCACCACAACTAATGAGTTATTTTTTGCGAGCTTAGTAAAGCCCATGCTGATATTGTTGAACTTGTGAACAAATTGATCTATCGATTGCTCAACTAATGCGGTCGGTGAAGATTGTGGTCTTACAGAGGAAACATGTTCTAATTTTCTAATACTCTTGACATTTATGATGAAACCGATTTAAATTGTGAATCAATGTGTATGGAGAATGATGATGAACTTGATAGTTGTGATCATAGGAATAGAGACATTGTCATACCAAGTGAAGGTGGTGTATTTAGTCCAACTCCCTGATCGTGTTAATGATCACCCGCCTATTCAAAAGGATGAGTTTAGGATTGAGGACACCATTCTTTTAGACGGTATGACATATCAGTGCTATAACAATGATGCTTATGAAGAATGTGTTAATTGAGAGGACAACGTAGTTAAGTCTAACGACTTAGAGACATTACACTCTATCTATAAGGTTACTTCTAATCATCTTTATTGTGATATTCCTATTGATTCCTTGGTTGATGATGATTATGATGATGATTTAGTACAGGTTTACAAACCCAATGGAGAAGTTAATATACCTAGAATTGTTGGCACAACTTTTCAGAAGTTTCCTAATTTTGGATTAGAACTGCGTGCTTCTCCAAAGATTACTAGATTATTTTGCATCTCGTGATTTCTCTTTGCCTGTGCATGACTCCCAGATTGTTTCAGTTCCCATCCGCAGTGAACCACTTGAGTCGGTAATTCTTTTTTATTGACGATATATGGAGTATTAATACAGTCGGTAATTCATATATTAATAATCTTTTTTTGGTATTCCTCCTTATATTAATAAACTCCATATATTAATTAATAATTTTGTGAAGTCCAAAGATTATTAATATATGAAATTTTTACTGTATTTTTTTTTTTGGCGGGACCCACCCCTCGTCTTTCTTGGGATTTTGAGAAGAGGCAGAGCACTTCAGAATTTAAATGAACTTCAACTTTTTTGCAACATTGTCCACAATGTTGTTCTGGCTTATAGCTAGACGGACAGACCCAGGCTTCTAATTTGCAAGTGTTTTTTTTTTTTTTTTTTTTAAAATTTTAAGGAACACGGCACGAATGATGTTTTTCCGCTATGAAAAACTGCGCGTGCCGTGCATCCCAAATATTTTTATCTTCATCACCAGTCTCACACCTCGCTTACACTTCAGCAGTGGAAGTGTAGTGTCTGTTTTCAGCTCTCTCTTTTCATTCAAAAACTGGATCTGTTAAACAAAAAGCGATCAGGGCACCAAGCAGAACAGAAACAATGAGTTTGGTTCAAAGATTGAAGCTTAACACAAGAGTAATCTCTAGTTACCGTCAATTATCTGTGAGAGATTATAGAATGACACAACTTGAGAGTTATGTGCAGGATGAGTGTAAGTCTGGAAGGATTAAGAAGCTTGAAGATGGTTTGAAATACTTTGATCAATTGATGCTGGAAAGGCCATTGCCATCAAATGTTACATTCTGTCATGTACTGAGTTCGCTTTCGAAGATCAAGTGCTATTTGGATGTGATAATCTTGTATAAGAAGATGAGTTTGGTTGGGGTAAAGCCTAATATTTATACACTGAGCATTTTGATTAATTGCTGTTGTCAATTAGGCAACGTTGATCATGGGTTTTGTTTGCTTGGAGACATTATAAAGAGATGTTATCATCTTGATGTAGTTACATTTACTACACTGATCAAAGGGTTGTGTCTTCAAGGGAGGATTGATTCTGCTTTCGAAGTGTTTGATAAAATGACTCAAATAGGTATTCAACCTAATGCGTTTACATGTAATACTCTTATACATGGGGTTTGTAAAACTGGTGAAGTGGGTCTTGCTCTTCAGTTAAAAAACAACATGTCGAAATGGAATTGCAGACCAACTGTTGTTTCCTATTGTGTCATCATAGATACACTTTGTAAAGGAGGTTTAGTTGATGAAGCTTTGGTTCTTTTCTCTGAAATGCACAGAGATTTGAGTGTTGTTCCTGATGTAGTTGTTTACAATTCTTTGATTGACGGACTTTGTAATTCAGGACGGTTAAGTGAGGCAAAGATACTCTTTGACGAGATGATCAGTAGTAGGAATCTCTGCAGATGTAAGGACATATAATTGTATGATACATGGTCATTGCCTACATGGTCAGCAGGAAGAAGCAAGAAGATATTTTGATGAAATGATGCATCGAGGAATTTCACCCGATACAGTTACTTTTAGTATATTGATAGATGTTCATTGTAAAGATGGGAAGATACAAGTTGCTGTGGGGTTATTTCAACTGATGGACAAGATAAATATAAAACCTGATCAATTTACTTACAACTCAATGATCGCTGGTTTGTGTTTGGAAGGTCGGTTGAAAGAGGCTGTGAAAATGTTTGACTCGATGGTGGATAAGGGCCTTCAACCAGATGTTTTCAGTTGCAATGTATTAGTCGATGGGTATTGCAAGAACCGTAAGTTGGATGAAGCTATGCAGCTATTCAAGAACATGGAAGAAAATGGATTGGAACCCACAACAGTTACTTACAATATGCTATTAAAGGGGCTATACCAGGATGGAAAAACGAAGTCTGCTCAGAGGTTCTTTAATGAGATGCAATCTTTTGGTGTATCTCCAAACGAAGTTACATACAGTACAATTTTGGATGGTCTATGCAAGAATGGAAAAATTGTGGATGCAATAGAATTGTTTGAATCCTTGGAGGGGACTGGTATGTTAACTGACATTGAAATGTACTCTATCCTTATTCATGGTTTGTTTCGGGCTGGCCTGTTGGAAGATGCAAGAAAACTGTTTAATGAGATTCCAGAAAAAGGATTAGTTCCTGATGTGGTAACATATACCACAATGATAGGTGGCCTCTTTCATCACGGGATGTTCTTGGAGGCTAACAAAGTAGTCATTCAAATGGAAGAGAAAGGTTGTTTACCGAATTCTAGAACATTTGATACCATCATCAAGGGTTTTCTTGAAGGGAAGGACACTGAGAAGGCATTACAATTTCTTCGCAAGATGCGTGAAAGAAAATTTGTACCAAGTGATTCTGTTGTATCTTTATTAATAAATACACTCTCAACAGATGAACTGAAAAATCTTGAGCTATTTTTGTGAGACCTTGTAACTGTTGAAGGCAACGGTGAAAATCTAAAAAACTTGAGGGGCATTTGTCTGGCTTGATATATTTTTAAATATGGATTTTTGTTTCTCTCAAGTTCTTATTAATCCTTCTTTGCATTAATCTAGTTCTTTCTATCATAATGGTAGAGCCGTAGATAATACTTTATGAAGAGCATCATAGTCTGAAATTCTGTTATCTAGGATTTGAAATTAATGTTGAAAATTCTCTGTTGGCAATGTAAGGTGCCAGGCTACTGCAGTCATTAGAAATGTCATTGTCGCTATGACAGGAAGGAAATTTCTTTCAGACAGAAATTAGAGAAGCTTGATATGGTACGTATACAGGATTATTCAATTTATTCTTGTTCAATTTGATTTTTATTATTGCCATCAGCTTACAAGTTTTTCAGCTGAAGCTATAAGTAGCATATCATTTGACTTATCTCTGGTGCAACACATTGTTGGTTTGTAGCACTTTCATAAGGAGCATCACAGGAAATTTTGTTTTAGAGATTGTGGAGGAGAAGGGACACGGAGAAATGGAATAGAACGTGGCAGCTTCAATCCTGGTTTGATTTTATTTTTTTGTTTCATTTAATTTGGTTGATGGTTCTTATTGTTTTATTTCAAGTAAGCTTTTATTAGCAGTAAGAACAAGGTTCTATCTATAATGGCCGATTATGTATACGGTATTACGTCTCTGCAATCCATTTAGATGAGTATGGTACGTATTATTGAATAAACCGCAACAGACAGTGTGCTTTAAGAAGACCCAGTTGAAACGGATAATGAAGATTCTATTGCAGAAAGTGGGAGTGAACTTGTTGATCAGAACAATAATGATTCTGTTGAAACTGATTCGGCAACCGAAATTGTAGTGGAATCGGAACCTGACCTATGTACTGATAAATAGTTAAATACATCTGTGTGCATGATTTGCCAAGTGAGTTCAATGAAGATATGAGGAAAGAATGTCATATACTTAATAAGTGGACCGAAATGTGTCAATCTATGGTGAAGGCTGGACTTGGTCCATGAATTGGGAACTCGCAAGGTGTTTTTTAAAATAAGGGCTAGTTCTCGACAAACCAATTCATGTTAGCAGTCATATTTCATAACAGGATGAAGCAATACAGTTGTTTGACAACCAGTTCTTCTTTAGCTTCTAGTGCCGTTTTATGCAGGTTTTGAAGCTGGTCATTATTTATGGGATTTTGATGTGCGGACTCGAGATGCTGCAAGTCTTGAGGATTCAGGAGTGAGAGATCCAGTTATGGTCCATTCATTTGGTTCCATTGATGTTTTCTTCTCTACAGCCAACTTATCCACGTAGTAGTAATTATGGAAGAGTTCTTATTTGGCTTGCTTGGGATTTTGAGGACGAAATCAGAAAGAGTAGCTAATGACCAACTGTTTTTCATTGGACTATCAACATGTTGTAATGGCGTGTGGTTAAATACTATATTGATTTTGAGGACGAAATCAGAAAGAGTAGCTAATGGCCTGCTCGGCGCCACAGTGATGCTGCTGCTGCTATTGGCCGTGATGCTGCTAGTCAAAGAAATGAGAAAAATCTTGCACTTTACATTTATCTAGTCTTACACTTCGCTTACACTTTAGTAGAGCAAGTATAATGTCTGTTTCAGCTCTCTTTTCTTCATTCAAAAACTGTTAAACAAGAAGTGATCAAGAAGAACAGAAAGAATGAATCTGGTTCAAAGATTAAAGCTAAATAATACCAGAGTAATCTCTAGTTACTATCATCAACCATTTGTGAGGGATTTTTATGGTTCAGGAGATAACAAGAGTGGAAGGCTATCACAGCTTGAGAGTTATGTGCAGGATCAGTGTAAATCTGGAAGGATTAAAAAGCTTGATGATGGTTTGAGATACTTTGATCAATTAATTTTGGTAAGGCCGTTTCCATCTAACATTACATTTAATCACGTATTGGGATCATTAGCCAAAATCAAGTGTTATTCAGATGTCATTTTGTTGTACAAGAAGATGCGTTTGGTTGGGATAGAACCCAGTATTTATACATTCAGCATTTTGATTAATTGTTGCTGTAAACTTGGAAAAGTGGATCATGGGTTTTGTTTGCTTGGAGAGATCATAAAGAGAGGTCATCATCCTAATGTTGTCACTTTCAATACATTGATCAAAGGGTTGTGCCTTCAAGGAAACAATAAATATGCTTTCAAAGTGTTCGCTAAAATGACTCAGACAGATATTCAACCTGATGCCTTCACATGCACTACTCTTATACATGGGCTTTGTGCAACTGGTGAAGTGGGTCTTGCTCTTCATTTAAAAAACAACATGTCTAAATGGAATTGCAGACCAGATGTTGTTTCATATGGTGCCATCATAGATACACTTTGTAAAGGAGGTTTAGTTGATGAAGCTTTGGTTCTTTTCTCTGAAATGCACAGGGATTTGAATGTTGTTCCTGATGTTGTTGTGTACACTTCTTTGATAGATGGACTATGCAATTCAGGCCGGTTAAATGAGGCAAAGAGACTCTTTGACGAGATGGTTAGTAGAGGAATCTCCGCAAATGTAACGACATATACTTGTATGATACATGGTCATTGCCTACATGGTCAGCAGGAAGAAGCAAGAAGATATTTTGATGAAATGATGCATCGAGGAATTTCACCCGATACAGTTACTTTTAGTATATTGATAGATTTTCATTGTAAAGATGGGAACACGGCAGATGCTTGGGGACTATTCAAATTAATGGACAAGGTAAATATAAAACCAGATCAAATTACTTATAATTCAATGATCAATGGTCTGTGTTTGGCAGGTCTTTTGCAAGATGCGGTGAAACTGTTTGACTCGATGGTAGATAGGGGCCTTAAACCCGATGTTATCAGTTGCAGTATATTAATTGATGGGTATTGCAAGAACCGTAAGTTGGATGAAGCTATGCAGCTTTTCAAGAAAATGAAACAAAATGGATTGGAACCCACAATAGTTACTTACACTATACTATTAAGGGGACTGTACCGGGATGGAAGAATGAAGACTGCTCAGAGGTTTCTTAATGAGATGCAATCTTTTGGTGTATCTCCAAATGAAGTCACATACTGTACAATTTTGGATGGTCTCTGCAAGAACGGAAAAATTGTGGATGCAATGGAATTGCTCGAATCCATGGAGGGTACTGATATCTTACCTAATGTTGAAATGTATAGTATCCTTACTCATGGTTTGTGTCAGGCTGGGCGGTTGGATGATGCAAGAAAACTATTTGGTGAGATTCCAGAAAAGGATTAGTTCCTGATTTCGTAACATATACCACAATGATAGCTGGACTCTTTCATCACAGGATGTTCTTGGAGGCTAACAAATTAATCATCCAAATGGAAGAGAAAGGTTGTTCACCAGATTCTAGAACATATGATACCATCATCAAGGGTTTTCTTGAAGGGAAGGACATTGAGAAGGCCTTACTGTTTCTTCGCAAGATGCGTGAAAGAAAATTTGCACCAAGTGATTCTGTTGTATCCTTGTTAATAAACACACTCCCAGCAGGTGAACTAAAAAATCTTCAGCTGTTTTTCTGAGATCTTGTTATTCGTTGAGGATAACAGTAAAAATCTGAAGACCTTGTGGGGCATGTATGCGCTTGATATTTTTGATCTTGTTATTTATTTCTCTTCTTATTAATCTTTCTTGCCTTAATCCAGTTATTCCTGTCATTAATGGTATGGTATATCATACTTTTGAAAAGCAACATAGTATGAAATTCTGTTATCAAGGTTTTGAAATTCTTGTTGAAAAAAAAAAGTGTTGGTAATGTAAGGTTCCAGGCTACTGCTGTGATTTGAGAAGCTTGATATGGTACATAGACAGTGTTATCTTGTACAGTTTGATATTTTATGGCCATCAGCATTGTTCTTGGTTCTTCAGCTGACGCTATAAGTCGTATATCATGAGTCCGTAAGATCCCCAGCTGTAGTCTCTTCACTTGAGCTTCTGGTGCACTGTTCTATGTTGGATTTCAGTTAGAACCTAACATGTATACACTTTTTATATTTCCGCATCTTTGGTTTGTATTTTTGCCTGTAATTTCTTATGTAATGTTCAAATTCATTCATTTGATGGTTTCAGCAGTGGCAGCTCCGTTTCTGAAAGAGCATAGTTGCCAACTGAATCTCATGCAGGCATATCTGCGGGTTTTTTATCTACCTCTCTTTATCTGAATGAGATAAAGATAGATTGAGCAAGACTTATCGCTCGTGCAAAACATTGTGGGTTTCTAACACTTTCACATGGAACATCACATGAAATTTTGTGCTAGAGATTGTGGAGGAGATAAGGACATGGATAAATGAAATGTAATGTGTCAGGAATTAATCCTTTGTTCATTTCAAGTGTCCGTGTGTTTGTGATTCTGTGCCTTGTTAGAATAACTTGTTTTAATGGTGCAGGGAGTTATTACTATACATGGTTTAATATACATTATCAAATGTATTGCTAACTTTGCTATTACACTCTATTTTTATGGACCCCTTGATCGAGGTCTTCGCAAGTTTCTTATGGAGGTTGTGCGAGATCTTATGTTTTGAAGTTTGTGAGTGAATGACAACAAGTGTTGCTGAAGAGACCAATAAAATCTATTGTAAGTTTGTCTCCCTTTATTTTCTTTTCTTTTCAAATGATAACATCTTTTATGTTTTCATTACTTAAACATTTTTCCTCTGTGTTTATCATTGATCCATATTTCTATGAGTTTCTAGTTAAATGGTTCTGGTGGTAATTATTTGTTGGTTCGGTTGAGCAGAAAGTGGAACCTAGCAGCCATCACCGACTTCCTAAGGAGTTGCTCTGCACAAAATTTGTCAAAAAGGCACAAGACTAATGGTTTAGTTGATAACATCTTTCAAACGTAATTTCAAGTAAAATTCATTAAGATCTGCCATGTCTGTTAGCACCGTTACTCTTAAGTAGAGGTTATGTTCAATCGCATGCATCATATATTTCTTGGATATATGTTACTAATAGAGTGGCACCATCTTTAACACATATGTGTGAATTAGCTTGATAATCTGCAACAAATATTATAAACATCATATTTTTCTGCTCTTGTTCTTGGTTCATACTTTTTTTCATTTACCTTGATTAGATTCCAAGGAACTGACCAAGTAAACGAGAAGTTTTCAAATGCAAGTCCATTTCGTCAACCCAATGGAGAATCAGAACAAAGTCACTTGGAGGCTCAGGTCACCTTGAAATTTTTATCTGAATGTCTTCTCGGATGCACTGCTATCTTTTTTTCACAGCTTTTTAACTGGGTGTTAGGATTACTCTTCAATTATTGTTCAGTTTTCAATCATATTTCATAATATGTAGATTACTGTATTTTGCATTAACTAGTTAGAGTGGGGAACACAGAAATGGCGACTTCATCGACCCTAATTACGAGTGATTAGAACCATTGGCCCTCCTATTAGCAACCACTTGTGTCTCCAATTTTAGTTGGTTGTTTAGTCCCTGTTAAGTTAGTTAGAAATCATTAACTTGCATATCAACCAAATTGGGTCTTCAGATTTTGTATTGATATCTTCTTAACAATCGTCTTAAATTTCAGACACATACTTGGTTTTATGCAATTTTCAATCTCAATTTAAAGCTCTTGACTTTTCATTTTCTTAAATTTAAAGCACAATCTTCTCGTGTGATCCTCTCAGCTGTATCTTGCTGTTTACTTACTCACTGTACAAAAAGTACTACCAAATTATGCATTCCTTCCCCAGCTGCACGTTGACCTGACAGCATCAAGTGTGTATATATTGCACATTACTTGTCCCTTTGGTACTTTTGCATACAGAGACGTATGCCTGCCTTGTGGTTATTTGTAATGGGCCAAACTACTAATCTTTTTCAGAATTGTGTACATGGTCGGTACCTTTTCTTTTCTGATTAAGTAGAGCTTTGCGAGGTATTGATGGATGATTTTAGTGGTTATGGTGATTCTCTGATATTTGTTTAGAAAATCTCACTGGTGCTAATCGTGTTCTAAACATAAATGCTAATCTTCTTCTAAACTGGGAGTAATGTCAAACTGAAATGTCTTGGTGCGATTTCATCACAGGATGTTCTTGTATTGCATACAGAGACATCTTGTGGTTATTGTAATCAAACTTTTTCAGAATACACCTTTTCTTTTCTGATTAATGAGAATTGATGGATGATTTTAGTGGTTATGGTGATTCTCTGGATATTTGTTTAGAAAACTAATTTGATAATCTTCTTCTAAACTGGGAGTAATGTCAAACTGAAATGTTTTCGATTTTGAGGATGTTCTTGGATACCATCATCAAAGTAATCATTCAAATGGAAGAGAAAGTTGCATTCTAGAACATTTGATACCATCATCAAGGGTTTTCTTGAAGGAAGGACAAGAATTTCTTTGCAAGTGAAAGAAAATTTGTTCCAAGTGATTCTGTTGTATCCTTATCAACAAAAACACTCTCAACAGATAAACTGAAAAATCTGGTGCTATTTTTGTGAGACCTTGTAACTGTTTTAACAGTGAAAATCTAAAAAGCTTTAGGGGCATTTGTGTGGCTTGATACATTTAAATGTGGATCTTTATTAATCATTCTTTGCATTAATTTAGTTCTTTCTGTCATAATGGTTGGGAGGTAGATAATACTTTATGACAGGCATCATAGTATGAAATTCTGTTCTCTGGGCTTTGAAATTCTTGTTGAAAATTCTCTATTGGCAATGTAAGGTTCCAGGCTACTGCTTTGATTAAGGGAGATTAATCAAATTGATATGGTATGTATACAGGGTTATTCTTGTACAATTATGGCCATCAGCATTGTAACATGGCCAGCTGTTGTCTCTTCACTTGGGCTCCTGGTGAACTTTTCCATCTGTTGGATTTCACTTGGAACTTAACAGGTATACTCTTTTCTATATTTATACATTTTCTGGTTGGTTTTTCTGCCTGCAATTTTGATACGTAATGTTCAAATTCATTTGATTGTTTCGGCAGGGGCAGCTCAGTTTCTAAATAGAGGATAGTTGTCAACTGAATCTCATGCAGACACAACTGCGATTATATGTTTGTCTCTCTTTGTTTATTGGTCAGTAGAAGCGATGAGATATCTTGACAAAGATATATAGATTGTGGAAGACTTATCACTCGTGGGTTTGGAACACTTTCATAAGGAGCATCCCAGGAAAAATGTTCTAGAGATTGTGGAGCAGAAATGAAATGGAATGTGTTGGCATCAATCCTGGTTTGTTTGTTTTTTTCTTTTTGAAGCTTTTCTTAGTAGTAGGAACAAGGTTCAATCTTTAATGGCCGACTATGTATATGGTATTACATCTCTGCAATCAATTTCAGTGGGTACAGTACGAATTATCGAAGAAACCGCAAAAGACAATGTGCTAGAAGAAGTCCCGGTTGAAATCGATGAACCCGAAAATGAAGATCCTATTGCAGAGAATGGGAGTGAACCCGCTGACCAGAACAATAATGATTCTATTGAAAGGGATTCACCAAGCGAAATTGAGGTGGTATAAGAACCTGACTTATTCTCTGATAAATACATTTATGTCATGATTTGCCGAGCGAATTGGATGAAGATTTGACGATGGAATTAATTAATGTTGTATACTCTATAAGTAGATCGAAATGACATGGTGAATGCTGGGCTTGGTCCAAGAACAGGGAACTCAGCAAGGTGTTTCTTCAAATAAGGGTGGGTTTTCAACAAACCAATTCATGTTAAGTCGTATATCATAACAGGATGAAGCAATATACTGTAATTGTTTTGACGACCAGTTCTTCTTTAGCTTCTGCTAGTACATGGAAGTATAATCTGTTCAACACTGAAGAAAAACATGAATGCGATCATTATTTTCTAATGATTGAACCATATTATGTCGAGCTTGTTGGGCCGGTCCACAACTTATGATCCAACATGAGATTATCCCCTTAACCAATTAAGGGAGTTAGATAGTAGTGCCTTTGTTAGGTTCACAAAAGGCATCAGGTTTTCTCTCACGAGTTTATCTTCTTCATGAGTGATGCTACAGCTACCGCGGTGGAATCCCGTGAGATTCACCGCATCTCACAGCCCCTAGGACCCACCGAAGCTTGTAGGGGTGGGCATATGGGTCCCACCGTGGGTCTCACCGTTTTTGTGTGTTGCGGTGAATCTCACGAGATTCATGCCGCGATAGCTGTAGAATTATTACTTCTTCATGTCGTGAAGAAAGAAAGGGAGGCAGCAGTTAGAGAGAGTTAGAGAGAGAGTGAGCATCCACCATTAGAGTTCATTTTTGGTGAGATCTTGAAGTTAATCTTTGAAGAAGAAGAAAGGGTTCTTAGCTAAGGATCTATTGGTTAGTGTGGTGAAGATTGATTGATCAATTTCCACATCTCTTCAAAAGGGGGAAAATCTAGGGTTTTATCAAATCCTAATAGTAAGTATCTCTTACTCTTGTTATTGTCAAATTGATAGTGAATCTCATCTTATTGGTGAATGAATTGTTGATCCATCCTTTGGGGTGAGTGTAATTTAGGCAAATTGTTATCCAAGTGTTATATGCACCTTGAAGAAGAGTGTATTCCCAAATTGGGAGAATTGTGTGTAACCCATTGTTTGATTATAGTGGAAGATTTGCCCGTGGTTTTTACCCTTCACCTTGGAGGGTTTTTCCACGTAATTGCCGGTGTTGTGTGATTGCTTCTTATATCGTCATAGTTGTATTATTTCCGCATTGTGTTTCATTGCTTGTGTGGTTTTCGTATTGCACATAGCGGCTCGGATTTTGCTAGTCTCCCCCAACAAGTGGTATCGGAGCTTTTGGGTTGAGCTAATCCCGTGCAATGACGGAAGCTAGCACTAGTAATAGAATGGTTATTTTAACCGGCGAGAACTATGTGATATGGAAGGCGAAGATGGAAGATTGGTTATATTGTAAAGATCTCTTTGATCCAATAGAGAGTAAGGGAGTGAGGCCTGAGAACACAAGTGGAGAAGATTGGAAAGTTACTAACCGTAAAGCAGTTGGTTTATTTGTCAGTGGATTGATGATTCCATTTTTCATCATGTGGCTAGTGAGACACTAGCATACTCTTTGTGGACAAAGTTAGAGAAGATATATGACCAGCAATCTCCTTTTGCAAAAGCTATTCTATTTAAAAGGCTTTGAAAGTTAGTTTACAAGGAAGGAAGTTCCATGGCGCAACATTTAAATGAAATGAAAGGTATCATGAATCAGCTTACATCTATGGATCTGAGAATTCCGGAAGAGATTCAAGCTTATTTGTTGCTAAATACTTTACCAGACAGTTGGGAGCCATTGAGGATCTCTCTTAGTTACTCTGCTCCAGACAGGAAGTTGAACATGGCTGTTGCAACAAACAATTTGCTGAATGAAGAAGTTAGAAGAAGGTCATCGGAATTATCTCATTCAGAAGCTCTTGTTACAGAAAATCGGGGTAGAAGAAAAGATATAAAACAAGTTGGCCGTAGCAAGTCCAGGGGTAAATCAAAGTCTAGAAAAGACGTTGAATGCTGGAACTGTCGTATGAGAGGTCATTATTCAAATGAATGCAGGAAGCCGAAGAAAGAACAAAAGAAAGGGAAAGGAAATGATAAAGAAGACAAGGATGTTGCAGCTGTCGCTTCAGAAGATGATATCATTTTTTTCTCTGATAGTAATGATGTATGTGTGAGTTCTGCAATTTCCGATTCTGAGTGGATAGTAGATTCAGGTGCATCCTATCATGCTACTCCTCTAGAAGATGTGTTTATCTCCTACAAGGCTGGTGATTTTGGTTCAATCAGAATGGAAAACAGTGGTGTTTCAAAGATTATAGGAATGGGTGATGTGAAGATCGAGACCAGTGTTGGTTGTACATTGGTTCTCAGAAATGTGCGACATGTACCAGATCTTCGTTTGAATCTAATGTCACCAGGAGTGTTAGATGATGAAGGGTACAACAATCACTTAGGTGATGGAAAATGGAAGCTAACCAAGGGATCCATGGTTATTTCAAGAGGCAAGAAATGTGGCACATTGTATAAGACACAAGTGAAGGTGTTGAAAGGTGAGTTGAATGTTGCTGACAAAGATTCAACCTCCGAGTTGTGGCATAGAAGACTTGGTCATCTTAGTGAGAAGGGAATTCAAATCCTCACCAAAAGGCAAGTATTGCCAAAGGCGAAAGGTACGCAATTGGGTAAGTGCACTCATTGTTTAGTTGGTAAACAAAATAGAGTTTCTTTTCATAAAGCTTTACCCAAGCGCAATTCTGGTATTCTTGATCTTGTTAATTCTGACGTATGTGGACCTTGAAGGGTCAAAACACTTGGTGGTGCTTTTTACTTTGTTACTTTCATAGATGATGCTTCAAGGAAGGTTTGGTCATATGCAATCAAGACCAAAGATGATGTTGTTCCTGTGTTCAAGATGTTTCACAGCATGGTGGAAAGAGAAACAGGTAGAACCTTGAAGTGCATTCGTTCTGACAACGGGGGAAAGTACATTGGGCCACTTGAAGAGTATTGCAAGAGCATGGGTATACATCATGAACAATCAGTACCGAATACTCCACAACATAATGGTGTTGCAGAGCGGATGAACCGTACTATTCTTGAGAGAATTAGGTGCATGTTATCTCATTCCAAGTTGCAGAAGCACTTTTGGGGCGAAGCGATGAATACTGATGTGTACTTGATCAATCGATCACCTTCAAGACCGCTATATGGAGAAGTAGCAGAGAAGGTTTGGAGAGACAAAGAGCCTACTTATGATCACTTGAGAGTGTTTGGTTGCATGGCATTTGTTCATATCCCAAAAGATTAGAGGTCAAAGATTGATGACAAAGCGAAGCAGTGTGTGTTCCTAAGCTATGGAACAGAGAAGTTTGGTTACATATTTTGGGATCCAATTGACAGGAAGGTTATCAGAAGTAGGGACGCAATATTCCTTGAAGACCAAACTATTGAAGACTTTGAGAAGATCGAAATGCCAAAGCTTCAAGAAGATATGTTCTTGGATCCAAATCCAGTTGTTCCTTCTCTCGAACAACATGATGATGATGTTGATGGTAATGGTAATGAAGAACAAGAACACAATCATGAAGGTGAAGCTCATGAAGATGTTCCAGTGGGTGATGTTGAGAAAGAAGTGCATTAACAACAACAACCAGAAGCTGAGTTGAGAAGATCCAGCAGGACCATATTACCTTCAACGAAGTATACACCACATGAGTATGTGATGCTCACAGATGCAGGTGAACCAGAGTCTTATGAATAAGCTCTTAGTGTTCCTTTCAAAATGAAAGTAACACTTTTCCAGAAACGGAGGGAGTACTAATTAGATGATGAGTTGCTGCAATTTCTGCTTTGTTTATATATGCACCCACCCTACTCGGGCGCCAATGGTATGCTACCTTAAGAAACCGGTGCACAACCTATAATCCTTCCGTTTCATGAAAAGAGGTATGTTCACCTGCCTTTTCAATTGGGCCTATTTTAGACAAAAATAAAAAAGGTAAAAATATCATTTTTCCTGAAACATAAAGAGGGTATGTTTTCCTGTCCTACTTAGCAACGCTGCTTCAAAATAATCAATCTTGAAAGACCCGTTCATTTTCCCATCGAATCCATTATCATCTCTTCTGATGCTAGTCAAATAAATGAGAATAATGAGTGATTGATAGGCCTCTTTGGGTTTGGTAAAGGAGCTTTGCTACGTCATCCTGACGTAAGCATTCATCCCCTCTTCATGTTCACTGAAATTCAAACCCTTAGTATTCAGATTGCTAGCTTTCATCAATTAGTTCTTTTCCTTGTAATCATCATTGGTAGTTATATCAGTTCATCCTCTGTTCGAAAGTATTTCACACACAAGTTTCAATTTACAAAATGCAATTATAAAGAGACATTCAACAATCTCCTGATCAACAATAAACATTCCATTAAATTCTACTCAAAAAGTTTCAAAAACAAGCATTCATCATTACATCCTCATTATTTTATCAAACTGTTACATTACCACTACTTCTGAACATACTAGCATTTGCCCTAACCAGAAAACCCTGAACTACTTTCCCCATTTCCTAAACCATCATAAACATCATCTTCAATACCAAACTGATAAAACTGAAACAAATAGTACTACTTACCAAATCAACAACCAGAACTCCACTGTCTATAGACATCAACATCACCACCAAAATAGTAAAGAAGTCGGCCGAAGGAAGGAGAAGGAAAACAAAATAGTTACCAACATCTGCAATAAAATAAAGAAGAGAAGGAGCAAGATCAAGCATCGGAAAAGCCATTTTGTTAAAAACTTGTTGATCGTTTTCAAGATCTATTCAAAATATGAAAATCTAGCCTTTTCCGACATCTATGAAGAGACTACCAAAAGTCTTCCTCATCAGTGCTCTATCTTTCCTCTTCATATCTCTCACTATCATCACTGTCAGATGGTGCTGGTGAAGTATCACTTGAAG
Source organism: Papaver armeniacum (assembly GCA_023531295.1). Lineage (NCBI taxonomy): Eukaryota > Viridiplantae > Streptophyta > Magnoliopsida > Ranunculales > Papaveraceae > Papaver > Papaver armeniacum. The sequence continues at coordinate 45,105 of JAJJWW010018923.1, forward strand.
ATGCAGAATTCTCACTCTCTGCATCCCTTCTCTTTGGCTCTCCTTCCTGCATGGTCCTTGCAAAATTTTTGGGATTGGCAAGTTCATACTCAAATCATCTTCCCAACTTCCTCTCATGGTATCTCTCCATCTTTCTCTTTTCTTATGCAGCATCTGAATCAAATTCACTGGTATCAATTTCTTCAACATCATACTCAAACCCATCAGAAGCCTCAGAATCACTTTCTGTTGCACTCCCATACCTTGGTGCTTTAGAATGCTTCTCAGCCCACTCTTCATCTTTTCTATCTCTTCTCGCAAAGTACTTTGGCTTCCATGCAGCATACAACTTTTTATTCTCTCTTATTCTCTTTGACGAATCCTTTCTTGCTATTCTCTCTGAAGAATTAACTCATGTGCACGACGATCAAGCTCGGATTAGATGTCACCTCTCAACTTCTGAAGATCCTCAGTGCTCAAATAAAGAGCATGAGTTTTCTCATGTTCATACTCAGATGAAAATGGAGGTTCATCTGGAACTCTCTCCTCACCGACATTCTGAAGAATTTGATTTTGATCAGCCATTTATTAATTCTAATTTCTCTCTTTTAAACCTTTCCCTTTCTGAACAAACATCCAAAGTTTTTTTATCCTGGCTATAATAATCTCTTGCCTAAACACCCTTTTAAAGACCCATTTGTGTCTATTAAATCTCATTTATGGTGCTTGGTTAAGCGTCATGTCGCTTTGTTTACCACGCCCATTCAAAACCATGCGTATTCTCTTCACCATTATAATCATAATTACCCTTCCAATACCTATTTTCAACACCTAAAAATTACTATTACCATTACTTCTTCTAGAACTACCATTAAGGGATGTTTTGGTAGGTCACCAAACTCTGATGAAACATTTTGGGGTCTAATAAAATTTTATGTTTTATGTAGATTAGAAGAATGCAACATCAGTTAAGAGGCACCATTGTGGTCTGGGGAATGTCTTCCAGATGTGTTACTAGCTCAACCATCAATCCTATGCCCCAAAATGCAATTTCCATATCAAAACCATCGACCATCACACAATTTTTCCCTCCACTTCAATCTCCACCACCCATTTTGCAATTTCATTATCATTATTACATTTGGCAGTTTGTACCATCATACCTATGTCAATCTAAAAAAAGACAAAACCATTAATGATTATGTACCAACCTCTTATATCCCAGGAAAGCTTGTAGTAGATCATTGGATTTGTCCCTACTTGGTTATCATATCATCAAACTCACGTGAAGAAATATATGTCCACATTGATGTCATGTATAAAGTATGGGAACGAAAGAGACATCTCTTATGATAAACCCTGTCTCCAAAGTAGTAACATCAGCTTTAAAACAACAACCTTACACCAATTTCCTCCTGAAAGTTTGTCATACCCTACTTATCATCTTCCACATTCCTTTTTTAATTTTCAAAGGCATAATAAAATAAAAATCTACTGCCATATCTTTATTCATATAGTTTGTGATCTCTATCAGGATACTACCAGAAAGAGATTCCTTTCTATACACATTCATATTATATGTTTTCTATGTGTATCTCATCACTTTAAAACTACCCTCATATATATCCAATCTACCTGTCAGATGGATATTCCCAACCCACCAAATAACTCTCAAGATATTCAAAACTTGTCTACTCAAATTGATGAAAAATTAACATTACCATATACTCTATCTGATCCTATTTTCATTGATAAAACGATCATTTTAGCTGAAACTGATAGCAATTGGAAGTGGTGTATTGTTGGATATTTATGCTGTGAAACTCTTGTTCCTACCTCCTCAGTCCGCTACTACATATGTAATCAATGGTCTCTTTCTCAATCCTCCACTGTCACAACTTTCAATGGAATGCGCAACAAAGTCCTTATTCGTTTCTTATCTGAAGATGATTTCAATAGAATCAATTCCCAAAGACCTTGGTTTGTTTGTGGGTATCTAATGGCGTTAAAAGTTGTTCCAACGGAAGGATGTCCAGCAAATCACCAACTATCGTTCACTGAAGAACTAATGTGGTTCGTCGTGTGTAACATTCTTAAAGAGTGTACTGAATTTGAAGATCTTCAGAAACTAACTTTCAAGATGGGAGATCTTATTCGTGAACCCTTTGGTAATCACCCTTTAAACAAAAATGTCAAGGTGTGTGTTAGGATTCCAGTGCAGAAAGCTTTACCAGTAGGCATCCCACTGCTTACTAGTGGAAGATCTCAACCCTTCCTTATTGAGTGTAGATACATGAAAGTTCCAAGATAGTTCTGCAATTCTTGTCGCGTCCTTGATCATAAGGATATCAATTGTCCAGCTTGGAAATTGAAACAAAAAGCTATCAAGGAAGCTGCTTCTTCTAGTGGTAAATATACCCTCCCGGCTGTCTCAAGACTAATGATGCCATCACCAGAAAACAACCAAGCGGTCCCTACCTCTACCAAAACAACAAATACCATTATGCAAAACACGGAGATTGTGCCAGACACCCAAGTTGAACCCACTACTGACATTTGTGCAACAAAGTAAAAGCCTAGGATTATGATGGATGATGGAAAATACTACTCAAAAAGGTTTATCAAGTATTTTACCGATGGGACCTTTTGTCAATCGATCTATATCTCTGAAGATCTTTGATGTTGGTCTGATTCAACAAAATTCTACTCAGCAGAACAATGGGTTACCTATCATCTTCAAACAGGTTACTACTCAGAATGTTCTTTGTTGAAGCTTCATCACTCGAGCTGAACCAACTCCTAGTGGACCGATTCAGACATCAAACTCCTCAAGAAGATTCAAAACAGCCACAGTGCCTAGTCCCAATACAATTATCACCAGAGGAACTCTTATCTCAGCTGAGCAAGATGCCCTAATAAATCTCAAAAGAAAGATCAATCCTGGGGCTGATTTAAGGAAACGTACCAGAGCTAATTCTAGCTTAGCCAGTTTAGTGGTTACACCTGAAGAAAAGGATACTACTGAACCTGATTATGCTCAACTGTCTCCTTCTATTATTACTTTTGGGGAATTACCTGATATCATCCCCTCAAACAGTTTTCTCAATACCCAACCAGGAATTCATACTTATGGGAGTTATAATGTACCTGTTGATTCTTCTCCAAACAACAATGGTGTCCGCAATAATTCTCATCTCAATGCTGCTACTTCTAATCTCAATTCCTCCCAAGATGCTTCTCAAAGTGATAATTCTACCAGTGCTTCATTTGGTGGCGGGTCTAATTCCACCACTCAGGTAAAATCTTCCCCAGCTCCTCCTTCAATTGATCAAACCTCTACTACCCCCATAAATCTTTCCCCTGTCAATAATGTTAATCTGATTGCTTGGATATTAGAGGCTTAGGAAAAAAGGCTGCCAACAAAGAAGTTAGCTTGCTATGTAAAAATGTCAATCCTAACATTGTTTTCCTATCTGAAACAAATATGAACAAATATTTGGCTGCTAGGAGACTAAAACACATGGGATTCCCCTGCACCTTCAATGTTTCTAGTATTGGTAGGAGTGGTGGTTTAGTTCTGCCTTGGAAGAAGGAAATTCATCTCAACATTATATCTTCTAGCATGAGGGGTATCTATGTCACATCTACTGACATCATCTATTATAAAACTTGTCACATCCACTTTATGTATGGTGAACCTAATAGTAGTTTGAGACATGCTTTATAGAAACAACAATGTCAACAGTTTATAGCTCCTTTAGATGAACCAGTTTTCTTTATAGGTAATTTTAATGCTCTTTTAGGGACTGAAGATAAAAATGGTGGTTTGGAGGTTAATGATTCTGATTTTTTAAACCTTAGAAACTTTTGTTCTGTTTTTAATTTGCATGATCCTGGTTTCTATGGCCCTAGATTTACTTGGTCTAACATGCAGCAGGGTCCTGATTTAATTCTTGAAAGATTAGATAGGTGTCTCATAAACAAAACTGTTGAAGATCTTTGCTTTAAACTGTGTGTTAATAATCTACCTAGAGACTCCTCTGATCACTGCCCCATGCATATTGGTTTCAACTATGAGGAAGTTTGTATGCCTAGGCCATTCCATTTTATGGCTATGTGGATTGAAGATCCCACCTGTAGAGATATCATTGCTAATTCTTAAGTCTGTTAATGTGGTAGGCTCTCCTGCTTATAAGTTGAGAGCTAAACTTTTAAACACCAAAAAAGGTCTTAGAGAATGGATCAAAAATTCATTTGGGAATATTCAAAATAATATTTCTACCATTAGAAAAGATTTGGCAGAAGTCCAAACTTCTAATCCTACTAATACTAGTTTTATTTCCAGACTTAAAGCTAGACTGGAATACCTCTATAACCTAGAGGAACTATATTTATTGGAAGGATAAGTCCAGAGAGGTTTAGCTCTCGGAAGGAGATAAAAATTCTCCCTATTTCCATAGAGTCTCCCTCTTTAGGAGAAAAGGAATGCCCTCAGCTGGATAAAGGATTCTACTAATACTATTCTGACTGATAGAAATAGTATTGGAACCTCTTTCATAAATTACTTTAAAAATCTATACTCCTCTCACCCTCAACAATTCCAGGATGAAATCCTTGTTGACCTCCCCACTAAATTTTCTCCTGAAGATAACTGTCATCTGAATTTACCTCTAACTGCTGAGGAAATCAAAATTTTAGTTTTTCAAATGGGGAAAAAAGGGCTCCAGGAATTTATGGGTTCACAAGTTTGTTTTACCATAAAAATTGGGATATAGTAGGTGAGGCTGTCATTGATATGACTCAGACCTGTTTCAGGACATGGCATATTGCTAAAGTTTTCAACCATACTAATATTGCTCTCATTCCTAAAGTCCCTCTTGCTGAACTTGTTTCTCAGTATAGACCTATAGGGCTTTGCAACTTCATTTATAAAATTCTTTCAAAAACCCTTGCTAATAGAGTAAAACCTTTCATGAATAACATTATTTCTCAAAATCAAAGTGCCTTTATTCCTAAGAGGAGTATTTATGATAATATTCCGCTAGCTAATGAGGCTATATTTGTTGTCAATCATTTTGATAAAATTAAAGGTATTGCTGCTATTAAACTTGATATGTCTAAAGCTTATGATAAGCTAGAATGGTCCTTTCTTGAGAGTGTTCTGACTAGAATGGGTCTCTCAAACCACTAGATTAGACTCATAAACCAGTGTGTTTCTACAGTCTCTTATTCTGTCCTCCTCAATGGTATCCCTATAGTTTTATTTCAACCTGAAAGGTGTCTAAGACAGGGAGACCCACTATCTCCCTATCTTTATAACATTTTCTCTGAAGCTCTGTCTTCCTACATTGACATCCTTCAAAAGAAAGGAATTTTAGAAGGAATCAAAGTTTGCAAAGATGCTCCAGATATGACACATTTGTTATTTGCTGATGATTCCCTTCTGTTTTCTAAGGCTAGTGTCCAAAATTTTCAGGTTATTAAAGATTATCTCCAAAAGTATTGTTTGGCCTCTGGGAAAGAAATAAACTTTGATAAATCTGGTATCCTATTTTGTAGGAAAATTCCTGAACACAGGAAGGCCCTTTTGGCCAACATTAAAGAAATTCAGAGAAGAGACATGGGAGAAAAATATCTAGGCACTCCTACTGTGTTTCAAGCTTCCAAAATTCAAACCCATATGGGTATTCTCCAAGCTGTGGATGTTAGAATTTCCATCTGGCTTCATAAGCTCCTGTCTCAAGCTGCTAGAACTACTTTGATTAAACATATTGGTCAAGTTATTCCCTTTTTTCAAATGAAGCCTTTCTTATTCCTAAACATCTGTGTAGACAAATGAATTCCAATCTTTGTAATTTCTGGTGGAGAGAGACACTAGACCCTAAAGACAGGAAGCTGCATCTTTTAGGATGGGACATCCTATGCTCCGCTAAGGCTGAAGGTGGTCTAGGCTTCAGAAAGGCTAAGTTAAATAATCTGGCTATGTTGGCTAGGAATACCCGGAGAATCCTAGAAAACCCTACTTGTATGCTAGCCACTGTTCTTAAAGCCAAATATTTTCCTAAAACTAATTTTTTGAATGCCAAGTGTACTGGTAAGTGCTCTTGGACTTGGAAGTGTTTGCATGCCATAAAAGAACTTATTAAGCCTTTTATTTCCTGGATTGTTGGGGATGGTCAATTCATTGACCCATGGTGTGATAAGTGGATTCCAACTTTGGGATCTGCCACACCCAACCCTTTAGTCCCACCTGATCCTAGTATTAAAGTCTCTTATTTCATTGACTCTAATACCAGAACTTGGAATTTGTCTAAACTTAACACCCACTTTGCGCTTCTATTAAGAAGATTGTCACCATTCCCTTAAGCCAGCTTTGCACTCCTGATAGGAGGGCTTGGGATCTTTCAAAGAATGGCAAATTGTTTTCAAAATCTGCCTACATGGGGCATAGAGGTCTTAAGCCCTCCCCATGTAAAAACCTTTGGATGCACATTTGGAAAATCAGGTTTCCTTACAGAATCCAAGTCTTTACATGGAAAGTTGCTAGAAATGCTCTTCCTGCCAGAATTATTTTACATACCAGAATGCCTATGCATAGTGTTGACTGTGCTATGTGCCATGATCCTCATGAAGCCATTATGCATGCTTTGGTCCTCTGTCCCTTTGCTAGTAGAGTTTGGTTCCTCTCTGATTTTTGCATTAACACGCAGTTTTTTCAAAACAAATCCTTTACTGATTGGTTGATTTTTTAGTTAATTGACCCTTTGTCTAGACTCCCTGATGAAGCTCAGTGTCTGTTTGTTACTATCCTGTGGTCCCTCTGGACTAGTAGGAATAACTTTATTTTCCAAAATATGCATGAAACACACATAGTTGTCTTAGCTAGAGATAGCCATGCTCTTAACTAGGAAAACATGTGCTCATATTTCTCCTACATTTCTGTTAGTATTTGTGACAAATGGATTCCCATGCGATTGGATGGATTAAATGCAATACCGATGGTGTTTATGATGTTACTTTTGGAGCAAATAGTGCAGGTTTTGTGATGAGAAATTTTGTTAGCAAAGAAAATTTTTGTGCCTCCCCGTCTTTTGAAGTTCTGTCTGATGAAGAAGCTGAAGCCAGAGCTATCTAGGCAGGCTTGAAGAAAGCAGTGGAGCAACAATTAACTCACATCATCGTACGTCGAAAGTGATGTTAAATCTCTTATCAATCAATTTTCAGCTGGCCAGTTTGATGGAGATTCACGCACGGATGCTATTTTCAAGGATATTCAGTTTTTTTCTGCTAAGTTAGTCGCTTGTATTTTTAGTTTCCAACCTCGTATCTGTAATTCAGTAGCCCAGCTTGCTCAATGGGATAAAAAAAACAATGCCTATATGTACTGGTATGTGCCTCTTGTTTGGTTATTGCCAACAGTTGAGGGGGATCATTAGCCTTATTGAAGGCCTTTACCTATAAAAAAATGGGTTTTTAATAAAATGTCCATGTGGGGAAATGCATTTAATAAAATGCCCACGTTTTTTTCATAATATATTTAATGCCCATTCTTTGACCTTTTCCGTCCCGTTTTTTCAAAAAAAACGGCTAACAGCCGTTAGAGGACAACTGACATTAAATTGGTCATGTAAAAAGACATTGTAGCCCTTGAATTAGCTGAGTCGGACCGAGTTAGAACTGTGAGTCGATGTAAACTGAACTAACAATGAGTCGATGTGAACAGAACTTGTGACTCGGTACCAATATAACAATTGAATTTGTAATCTAAATGCTCGGAACAATTTCTTTTCTCACCCTCAATAGTCAATACCAATGGGCCTTGATAGCCCCATCTATTTCAGATGGTTTCCATGACTCACATCAACTATACCCGTTATAATTCCACAGCAGAATCGCATCAACTATCAATTGCAACAGTAAGCACTTCTCAAGCTACCCTGTAATGCAATTAGCACCACCTATCTGCAACATAATCCATCAAAAACTGCTCCTTGAACCTGACAATTCAACTCAACCTTTATCCCTGCAAGCATTTTAACATTCATTTATTAACAGCACACATACAAGATTCATTTATCATTTCTCCAACAACATTAACAACTAGATCCATGGCTTGACTGTAATGATAAGCTCTAGATAAATCCCATTGCGGGTAATTCATACATCACTACTTCTCTGACAACTCAAGAATCAAGCCCATCCGCAGCTTCTTAACCACCTAGTCACATGACAGCAGCATCATAGCATGATCTCCAACTGCAAACAACCACCATAAGTCATACCTCTTCTCGGATTTTTGACATAAATAACACCAGCACTGCAATTTCATACCCTTCGTTCTTTAGCACTCTTGCCTTCGAAAATCCATCTTAACCCTCTCGTACCTATGGATGAATTGATGGCAACAACACTAATCTGAGAACCCAAGCTTCATCGTTGTTCCTATATTCCACTTCTATGAAAGAGAACAAATCAACGGCAGGATACAGAATATTACAGCCAGTTTTCGAACTTAAAAACCCTTTTAATCATCTGCAAGACCTGATGCCGAAGGATGCCATCAAATTCAGTTCATGTCAACCCCCAATTCTATTGTTTGTTGTTGTACGCATTTCTCAATCGAACTTGCTTGTAAACCCAACACATGAAATACCCCCAAACACCATCTGCACTAATTTATCCAACGAGATCAAGTTGGTTCTCAAAACTGATTTACCTAAAAAAAAAAACTAATCTCATAAATTGTGGATCCAAACATCTAATTGAATCGATTGAAAACAAAAAAATCATGAATTCATTTAAAATTACAACTACCCATTTCATTAATTAGCAAAAGAAATTGATAAATGACAAAACCTCTAAATTCTTCTAGAACCATAAAATCAAAATTCACGTATTCAATTCCCATCTACTGCAACATAGTGTTGGAACTGAATGAAGAAAACGAAAAACGATGATTTGAACAATCGTTATTGTTTCGGCGTGTCTTATAAATCTTTATCTCTCACTGGCTACTAATCTACATCTTTGCATGTATTGACAAAATATGAATGGAAGAGAATGAGCAGAGAACTAGTTGAGGGGATAGACGGAGAGGATAGGTGAAGATGAGCTATTAACTATGCTAACAAGATTTTTTTTGTCATTGAGAACGTGAGCCGTCGATTAATAAATTAGACGGTGAAAGATGATTTTGTTATATTCTAACGTAATGTACGGTTTAGTAATTGCGCCCCTTAAAATCTCATCTTGCCAACTGAGAAATTGACTTTTTCTGCGAGATTTTACCGGAACGGTGGGTCCGGACGGAATTACTAACGGCATGGTCATTAAGAGAGGCCATCAGCCCAATGTTATCACATTCACTACACTGATTAGAGGGTTGAGTCTTCAAGGGAGGATTGATTCTGCATTCAAAATGTTTGCTAAAATGACTCAAATAGGTATTCAACCTAATGAGGTTACATGTAATACTCTTATACATAGGCTTTGTTCAACTGGTCAAGTGGGTCTTGCCCTTCAGTTAAAAAACAACATGCCGAAATGGAATTGCAGACCAGATGTTGTTTCATATAGTGCCATAATTGATGCACTTTGTAAAGGAGGTTTGGTTGATGAAGCTTTGGTTCTCTTCTCTCAAATGCGCAGAGATTTGGAAGTTATTCCAAATGTAGTTGTTTACAGTTCTCTGATTGATGGACTTTGTAACTCAGGCCGGTTAAATGACGCAAAGAGACTCTTTGACGACATGGTTAGTAGAGGAATCTCTGCAAATGTATGGACATATAATTGTATGATTCATGGCCATTGCCTACATGGTCAGCAGGAAGAAGCAAGAAGATATTTTGATGACATGATTGACCAAGGGATTTTACCCGATACAATAACCTTTAGTATATTGATAGATACACTCTGTAAAGATGGGGACACAGAAAATGCTTTGGGGTTGTTTAAATTGATGGACAAGATAAATATTAAACCAGATCAGATTACTTACAGTTCAATGATAGACGGTCTATGTTTGGCAGGTCGGTTGCAAGATGCGGTGAAGCTGTTTTACTCGATGGTGGATAAGGGCCTTCAACCAGATGTTTTCAGTTGCAATATATTAGTTGATGGGTATTGCAAGAACCGTAAGGTTGATGAAGCTATGCAACTATTCAAGAAAATGAAAGAAAATGGATTGCAACCCACAACAGTTACTTACAATATCCTATTAAGGGGACTATACCAGGATGGAAGAATGAAGACTGCTCAGAGGTTCCTCAATGAGATGCAATCTTCTGGTCAATCTCTAGATGTAGTTACATATGGTACAATTTTGGATGGTCTATGCAAGAATGGAAAAATTGTGGAGGCGATAGAATTGTTTGAATCCATGGAGGGTACTGGTATTTTACCTAATGTTGAAATGTATAATATCCTTATTCATGGTTTGTGTCTGGCTGGGCGGTTAGAAGACGCAATAAAACTGTTTAATGAGATTCCAGAGAAAAGATTAGTTCCTGATTCAGTGACGTATAACACAATGATTGGTGGCCTCTTTCATCACAGGATGTTATTGGAGGCTAACAAATTAATCATCCAAATGGAAGAAAAAGGTTGTTTACCAGATTCTAGAACGTATGATACCATCATCAAGGGTTTTCTAGAAGTCAAGGAGTCGGAGAAGGCATTACAATTTCTATGTAAGATGCGCCAAAGAGAATTTGTACCAAGTGATTCTGTTGTATCCTTGTTAATGAACACACTCTCAGCAGGTGAACTGAAAAATCTTTTGTTGTTTTTGTGAGACCTTGTAATAATTGTTTAGGGTTACAGAGGAAAAATGAAAAACTTGAGGAGCATTTGTGCGGCTTGATATATTTAATTATGGATCTTTCTTTATCTCAAGTTCTTATTAATCCTTCTTTGCCCTAATCTAGTTCTTTCTATCACAATGGTAGTGCAGTAGATAATACTTGAGAAAAAACATCATACAGTAGTATGAAACTCTGTTATCTGGTTTTGGTTCCAGGCTTTTGCAGTGACTAGGGGTGTCTGTGGTTATGACAGGATCGAAGTTCTTGTTGAAAATTTTCTGGTGCACTGTTCTATCTGTTGGATTTGACTTGAACTTAAAATGCATACGCTTCTTTTATAATTCTGCATCTTTGGTTTGTTTTTGTTTTTTTGGCCTGCAATATTCAATTTCATTCGATGATGGTTTCGGAAGTGGCAGCTCAGTTTCTGAAAAGAGGATAGTTGCCAACTGAATCTCTTGCCGACACATTTGAGATTTTATGTCTGCCTCTCTTTTACTGTAGGTCAGTAGAATTACCTAGTGAAAATAACTTGACAAAGATAGATTGAGCCACTGAAACTCTTGTTACATCTGTCAAAGATTGCAGCACTAGTTGAGATATTTATCTCAATCGGAGATGTACAACATACAACTAGTTAAGATGAGTTATTTGCCTTCATTTATGACTGTAAGGCCTGATTGAAGATAACTGAGCCTGAACTGAATAATTAAGAATGTATGTAAGAAATCGAATCTGATTAGTCGGGTCATTTTCCTGTATGTAATCTGCACGTCTGCAACCATCCAAACTCTTGGCAAACAGAACTTCTAAGGAGCCAGAAAAATATTAAGGTACTGCTGTACTGCTCTAGGCCAAATACCATCTGAATCTATCTTTTCAGTAAGGTACACGGCTAAGGCTTAGAATAATGGGAACAAAGATGATGATTGATGACAATAGTGAAGCCACAACGGCGCCATTTTGGGCATTCTAGTGGCTTACTTGAAAAGATGCGAACAATGTGACCGACAATGACCCAATTCTCTTGTTTTTCCAGTTCTATTGTTGCTTTTTTTGCCTTCCTTAGTCTAAAATATTGGATGCTTCATTAAACTGCATTTATTATTACTACCCGAGCTATTTCAGTTAATGCCGGTTTACCCACAAAAAACTATGTGCTTGAAGATCTTATTGCAGAGAGTAGGAATGAACCCTTTGATCAGAATGATAATGATTCTGTTGAAACGGATTTGGCAACTGGAATTGAGGTTAAATTGTGACCTGACCCATGTTCTGGTAAATACATCTATATGCATGGTTTGCCAAGTGAGTTCGGTGAAGATTTGATGAAGGAATGTCATGTACTTGATAAGTGGATCGAATATATGGTGAATGCTGGACTTGGTCCAACACCTGGGAACTCAGCAAGGTGTTTCTTCGAATAAGGGTGAGTTTTCAACAACCCAATTCATGTTGAAAGTCGTATTTCATAACAGGATGAATCAATACAGGTTTTCCGACCAGTTCATCTTTAGCTTCTGCAGTATTCGTGCCTTTTTATGCAGGTTTTGAAGCTGGTCTTTATGTATGGGATTTTGATGTGCCGACTCGAGATGCTGCAAGTCTTAGATTTAATTTTTAAAAGCACATTCATTTATCTTCTCTGGTGTTTTACCTTGATTCCGGCCTACCACTTTATGTCAAGCAAATTCGCAACCTGGATCATATCGCAAACCTAGTCTCAACCTCAGCATGTTTGTTGCAATAAAGAAATTTCCTTTGCCAAGATATTGGCCGCGATGCGGATAATTTTGCACTTTACATATAAACTAATCTTACACTTGGGTTACACTTCAGTAGTGAAATACTTGATGTTTTTCTTCTTCATTCGAAAAAACTGAATCTCATAAACAAGAAGTGATCAAGAACCTGAACCCTGAATCAAGAAGAACAGAGAGAATGAATTTGGTTCAAAAATTGAAGCACAATACCAGAGTAATCTCTAGTTATTATCATCAATCATCTGTGAGAGATTATCATGGGTCAGGAGGTATCAAGCATAGAAGAATATCACAGCTTGAGAGTTATGTGCAGGATGAGTGTAAGTCAGGAAGGGTTAAGAAGCTTGATGATGGTTTGAGATACTTTGATCAATTGATTTTGGTAAGGCCTTTTCCATCTAATATTACATTTAATCATGTATTGGATTCATTATCGAAGATCAAGTGCTATTCAGATGTCATTTTGTTGTATAAAAAGATGAGTTTAGTTGGAGTACAACCCATATCTATACATTGACCATTTTGATTAACTGTTGTTGTAAATTAGGATACGTGAATTATGGGTTTTGTTTTCTTGGAGAGATTATTAAGAGAGGTCATCAGCTTAACGTTATCACATTCACTACACTCATTAGAGGGTTGTGTCTTCAAGGGAAGATTAATTTTGCATTCACAGTGTTTGCTAAAATGACTGAAATAGGTATTCAACCTAATCAGGTTACATGTAATACTCTAATACATGGGCTTTGTTCAACTGGTCAAGTGGGTTCTGCTCTTCAGCTAAAAAACAACATGTCTAAATGGAACTGCAGACCAACTGTTGTTTCGTATTCTGCCATCATAGATGCACTTTGTAAAGGAGGTCTAGTTGATGAAGCTTTGGTTCTCTTCTCTGAAATGCACAGAGACTTCAATATTGTTCTCGATGTAGTTGTTTACAATTCTTTGATTGACGGACTTTGTAATTCAGGGCGGTTAAATGAAGCAAGGATACTCTTTCACGAGATGATCGGTAGAAGGATTTCTGCAGATGTGAGGACATATAATTGTCTGATTCATGGTCATTGCCTTCATGGTCAACAAAAAGAAGCAAGAAGATATTTCGATGGAATGCTTGATCGCGGGATTTTACCCAATATAATAACCTTTAGTATATTGATAGATTCACTTTGTAAAGATGGGAACACAGAAGATGCTTTGGGGTTGTTCAAATTGATGGACAAGATAAATATTAAACCAGATCAGATTACTTACAGTTCAATGATAGACGGTCTTTGTTTGGCAGGTCGATTACAAGACGCGGTGAAGCTGTTTTACTCGATGGTGGATAAGGGCCTTCAACCAGATGTTTTCAGTTGCAATATATTAATTGATGGGTATTGCAGGAACCGTAAGTTGGATGAAGGTTTGCTCCTATTCAAGGAAATGAAACAAAATGGACTGGAACCCACAGTTATTACTTATAATATACTATTAAGGGGACTATACCGGGATGGAAGAATGAGGGCTGCTCAGAGGTTCCTTAATGAGATGCAATCTTTTGCTGTATCACCAAACAAAGTTACATACGGTACAATTTTGGATGGTCTCTGCAAAAATGGAAATATCGTGGAGGCAATAGAATTGTTTGAATCCATGGATGGTACTGGTATCTTAGCTGATGTTGAAATGTACACTACCCTTATTTACGGTTTGTGCCGTGCAGGGCAGTTGGAAGATGCAAGAAAACTGTTTAATGAGATTCCAGAAAAAGGATTAGTTCCTAATGTAGCAACATATACCACAATGATTGCTGGACTCTTCCATCGCAGCATGTCCTTGGAGGCTAACAAACTAATCATCCAAATGGAAGAGAGCGGTTGTTTACCAAATTCTAGAGCGTATGATACCATCATCAAGGGCTTTCTTGAAGGGAATGAGACTGAGAAGGCATTACTATTTCTTCGCAAGATGCGTGAAAGAAATTTTGTACCAAGGGATTCTGTTGTATCTTTGCTCACAAAAACACTCTCAGCCGGTGAACTGAAAAATCTTTTGCTGTTTTTGTGAGACCTTTTAATTGTTTAGGGTTACAGAGGAAATATGAAAAACTTGAGGAGCATTTGTGCGGCTTGATATATTTTAATTATGGTTCTTTCTTTCTCTCAAGTTCTGATTAATCATTCTTTGCCTTAATCTAGTTCTTTCTATCATAATGGTAGTGCAGTAGATAATGGTAGTATGAAACTCTGCTATCTGGTTTTGAATTTCATGTTGAAAAATTTCTTTTAGCCTCGATTGATGCAGAGATCGTTATCGATAGTTGTTCGATGCTCAGAGTCTTGATTCCAAGGATACCCTTGGAACATCCCAAAGAGGTTATACTCACATTCAAGTTCGTCAGCAAGCAATTTCTAGTTCATGCAGGTTTTGCCCTCACGATAAACAAGGCACCAGGCAGACAATACCACATGTTGGCATTTATCTACCGGTACCGGTGTTTAGTCGCAGACAACTACATGTTGCTTTGTCTAGGGAAGTTTCAAGAACTACGACAAAAATGTGAATTAAGAATGGAGTTCATCCGGATGTCTCGGAACATGTACTAGAAATGTTGCATCCCAAGATGTTCTCAGGTCATCTGATATTGCTTAATGATATTTTATTGATAATTAAGTTCCAAATAATTTTTTTTTTTCTTTTTTTTTTACTTTGAGAATACGAGGGTTTGGAATTCGTTATTTATCGACGTGCAACACATGTGCATTCCACTTGTCCACGTAGTAGTAGTAATTATGCAAGACTTTTACTTGACTTGCTTGGGATTGCCAGGACGAAGTTAGAAAGAGTAGCTAATGACCATGTTTTTCATTGGGGGAATCAACATGTTATGCCGTGTGGTCATTTACTTGTACAGCACAACCAGAAACGGGTACCAAAATTGGTCCACCATAAGTGTTTCCGAGAACGTACTCTTGAATGATGATGTCAAGTGTTTTTGAAATTTTGTGTTATCCAGTAGTATGTCATAATAATGTTTTCCACTTGTGAAAATTTTGATATGGATTTCTAATTCTATGTAAACAGGTTGTTGTTAAAAGGCTTTTGTTAACTTGTATACCTGTATACATGTTAAGGTTTAATTAAGAATTATTTTATTTCTTTGGAAATTGTGTGTTTTTGTCTTATTCTACCAGAAATTGGTTTTTCTTGCACTAAAAACAACAATTTTTATTCTCAATGTAAAGAATTACTGTTTTCAATGCAATAAAACAAACAATTCTTGTTTCCAATGCAAAAAATTGTTATTTTAATGAACCTTAACATGTATACGGGTATACAAGTTAACAAGACCCTTGTTAAAATGTTAAATATTGTGTTGTTGCAGTGTATATGCACCCTGCTCGGCGCCACAGCGGTGCTGCTGCCCCTAGTTAGCTATTCGGAATTCGGAAAACGTACGGAACGGCAAACGTACGAGTATTATACGGTTTTGTAAAATTCAGATTCGGTCCAAGATTCGGTCAATGGGACGTGATTCGTCGATGGTCGGAACGGCATACGTACGTGTATAATTCGATTTATAAATGTGAGTTCGGCTCTGAAAATTCGGTATCTATATATACTAAATAATTTATATTTATAAGGTCATAGACCAATTTTTATGCATATGTGTGAGTTATTTAAAGAAAAAATAAAATTAATATGATGATATCAATAATATATACAACATTAGTTATCCAAGAGGACGTGGTATAGTGGTTTAGATGCTTGGTCAGTGAGTTTGAGATCTCTCTCACCTTCACCTTCAAATTTTTTCAGTCATTTTTATTTCATAAAAATTACAACAACGTCTAATATTGGGTCGTATATGCCCGGGAGGCAGTAAACCCCAAAAAGTGGGGCCTTTAAAAACGTAAAAGCTAAAGAATTTATGACGAATTAAGCGGGCATATCATTCGGGATTCGGGATACGTAAAATTCGTGAACGATTCGCGAATAATCCGGGAATGCCACATAATACGCGACTTGGGTTCGGAGTTGCAAACGTACGCGAATAAAACGGTAAAATTCGTGATACGGAAAAATTCGCGAATGATTCGCGAATCATTCGCGAACTTACTAACTAGGCTGCTGCCTGCTAGTCAAAGGAATGAGACTATGTATAATGTTTACACACACGTGCAGCTATGTGACAAAAAATCTTGCACTTTACATATAAACTAGTTAATAGACTTTATATTATCCTCTTGCCTTATTTACCTTTAGGAGATTATCTCCATTTACTTGGGTTGTAAACACAAAAGATATTATATGGTTTTATATATATTCTAGCCAAGGGGAACATTTCTCCTCAAGGAAATATCATCAAATCCAAGATGGTATCAGAGCCTTAGCCAAGGGGAACATTTATATATACCAAACGCATGATACGTCGTATCAATGATATCACACGTACCCTTATGTCTCACGCTTCCGTTCCTCCAAAATATTGGGTCTACTCTCTCTATATGGCTGTCTATTTACATAATATTCTACCCACCAAAGTCCTTAATTTTCACTCACCCGTGTCTATTCTTTATCAACGACAACCAACGTATGAACATCTACGTACTTTTGGTTGCCTTTGCTATCCAAATCTCTCGTCCACAACTCCTCACAAACTCTCCCCTCGTTCCACTAGGTGTGTCTTTCTTGGTTTTCCTCCCAACCACCGTGGATACCGTTGCCTTGATCTTGCCACAAACAAGATCATTATCTCTCGTCATGTAACTTTCGATGAAAATGCCTTTCCCTTCACAAATCTCACTACAAATACCTCTTCTACTGTCGAGTCTCCCCCAAATATCCTCCATTCTTCCTATAACCTCTCTTACCCATCTATACAGCGTGATCAACCTACTGACACTCAGGCTTCCACTATCCCACCCACTACTTCAGGACCATATACCCCTCCTCACCGTCGGTCCAACTTCCCATCTCGCCGCATCTCATTTCCACTTCCAACCTCCAAGCCCACGTCAGTCCAACACAACTCTCTGGCTCCACCTGTACGTACGTCAGTTCCACTTCCTCCACCTGTACGTACGTCAGTTCCACCAACTCCTATGTCTGAACACCAACCTGCCCTAATAGACCCCGTACCTACGTCATTCCAATATCTTCTCTAAGTCGGTTTCTCAGGGTCCTCTCTACACTAATTCCACAGTGCAGACTCCACCATCTCATCCGCCCCTAATGCTACGAGATCCTAACTCTACTACCGTCCCTACTACTATCCTTCCCGCTTCTGATCTCTCCATCCTCGCCACCTACTACTGTCCTTCCCACTACAACTTCTACCCCCACTACAGCTCCTTCTCGTCCTGTTACTCGAGCCTCCCGTGGTATTTACCGACCGATCCACCGGCTCAATCTCCATGTTCAAACTTTACGGCATATTTCTCCAATTCCCCGTTCTCACTTGTATGCTCTTAGGGACATAAACTGGAATGCTGCCATGAAAGACGAGTACAATGCTATGTTGAAGACTAATACTTGGGAACTTGTACCACGACCTCGTGATGCTCATGTTATTCGTTCTATGTGGCTGTTTCGTCATAAATATAATGCCGATGGATCCCTACGACGTTACAAGGCTCGTCTTGTTGCCAATGGCAAATCTCAACAAGTTGGAGTTGATTTGTTTTGAAACATTTAGTCCGGTTGTTAAACCTGCTACTATTCGTACTGTTCTCACTATTGCTACATCACGATCATGGCCCATACATCAACTAGATGTCAAGAACGCTTTTCTTCATGGTGATCTAACCGAGACGGTCTATATGCATCAGCCTCCAGGATTTGTTGACCCTGCTCACCCTGATTACGTATGTAGATTACGTAGATCTCTATGGCCTCAAGCGAGGCTCCCGGGCGTGGTTTCGAGAGATTTGCCAAGTTTATCACAAAGTTGCGGTTTCCGTGGTAGTGTATGTGATCCCTCACTTTTTGTTTATCAATCGGGATCCGAAACGGCATACTTACTTTTATATGTTGATGACATTATTTTGATTGCCTATACTGATGCTCTCCTATGCCGCTTCATTGATTTGATGAAGAGAGAGTTTGCTATGTCCGACCTTGGTCCACTACATCATTTTCTCGGGCATCATCAAGTTACTCGTTCATCCTCGGGATTATTTTTTCTCGGTCATTATATGCACAGGACATCATCGCGCGTGCCTCCATGACAAAATGTAATCCAGTGACTACTCCGGTCGACACAGATTCCAAACTCAGTACTACCTCTGGCCCGACAATTTCGGATCCCACTCTATACATAAGCCTAGCGGGTGCTCTTCAGTACCTCACTTTTACTCGACCGAGATATTGCATATGCGGTTCGGCAGAGTATGTCTATTTATGCATGATCCCCGTGAGCCTCACATGCATGCCCTCAAGCGAATCCTTCGCTATCTTCGTGGCACCATCAACCACGGACTGTTTTCTCTCGGTCTCCTCTATCTCGGCTTAACAAAGATACTCGATGCCGATCGGGCGGGTTGTCCCGATTCTCGACGATCGACATCCGGGTTTTTGTGTCTTTCTTGGTGACAATCTCATCTCCCCGGTCCTCCAAGCGTCAAGCCACGATCTCTCGATCCAAGTCTTTGAAGCCGAATACCGGGAGTAGCAAATGCGATTCGGAAACAACATGGCTTCGCAATCTTCTTCTAGAGCTCCGACTACCTCTACGACGTGCTACTATTGTTTCTTTGTGACAATGTAAGTGCGATATATATGTCTCGGAGATCTGTTCAACATCAACGCACCAAACATGTGGAGATTGATATACATTTTGTTCGTGAACGAGTTCGTATTGGTTCCATTCAAGTCTTACATGTTCCCTCCGAGAACCAATATCCGACATCTTTACCAAGGGGCTTCCTCGACAGCCTATTTGTTCGCTTTCGTTCTAGTCTTAGCGTTTGTTCCTCTCCCGCTCAGACTAAGGGGGTGTAATAGACTTTATATTATCCTCTTGCCTTATTTACCTTTAGGAGATTATCTCCATTTACTTGGGTTGTAAACACAAAAGATATTATATGGTTTTATATATATTCTAGCCAAGGGGAACATTTCTCCTCAAGGAAATATCATCAAATCCAAGACTAGTCTCACACTTCGCTTGCACTTCAAGTAGTGAAACTATGTAGTATAATGTTTGTTTCAGCTCTCTTTGCTTCATTCAAAAACTGAATCTGTTAAAGAAGAAGTGATCAAGAAGAACAGAAAGAATGAATCTGGTTCAGAGATTAACGCTAAGTACCAGATTAATCTCTAGTTACTATCATCAACCATCTGTGAGAGATTATTATGGTTCAGGAGGTAACAAAGAGTGGAAGAATATCACAGCTTGAGAGTTATGTGCAGGATGAGTGTAAATCAGGAAGGATTAAAAAGCTTGAAGATGGTTTGAAATACTTTGATCTATTGATTTTAGAAAGTCCGTTGCCAAATATTACATTTACTCACGTATTGGGTTCATTATCGAAGATCAAGTGCTATTCAGATGTCATCATGTTGTATAAGAAGATGGGTTTGGTTGGGGTACAACCCAATATTTATACATTGAGCATTTTGATTAATTGCTGTTGTCAATTAGGAAAAGTGAACTATGGGTTTTGCTTGTTTGGAGAGATTATTAAGAGAGGTCATCAGCCCAATGTTATTACATTCACTACACTGATTAGAGGGTTGAGTCTTCAAGGGAGGATTGATTCTGCATTCAAAGTGTTTGCTAAAATGACTGAAACAGGTATTCGGCCTAATGAGGTTACATGTAATACTCTAATACATGGGCTTTGTACAACCGGTGAAGTGGGTCTTGCTCTTCAGTTGAAAAACAACATGTCTAAATGGAATTGCAGACCAACTGTTGTTTCATATGGTGCGATCATAGATGCACTTTGTAAAGGAGGTTTAGTTGATGAAGCTTTGGTTCTCTTCTCTCAAATGCATAGAGATTTCGAAGTTATTCCCAGTGTAGTTGTTTACAACTCTTTGATTTCGGGCTTTGTAATTCAGGCCGGTTAGATGAGGCAAAGATGCTCTTTACCAAGATGATCAGTAGAAGAATCTCTGCAGATCTTTGGACGTATAATTGTATGATTCATGGTCATTGCCTGCATGGTCAACAAAAAGAAGCAAGAAGATATTTCGATGAAATGATTGATCGAGGGATTTTACCCAATACAATTACCTTCAGTATATTAATAGATGCACACTGTAAAGATGGGATGACAGAAGATGCTTGGGGATTATTTGAACTGATGGACAAGTTGAACATAAAACCTGATCTGTTTACTTATAGCTCAATGATCGACGGTTTATGTTTGGCTGGTCAGTTGAAAGATGCAGTAAATCTATTTGACTCGATGGTGGATAAGGGCATACAACCGAATGTTATCAGCTGCAATGTGCTAATCGATGGGTATTGCAAGAATCGTAAATTGGATGAAGCTTTGCATCTATTCAAGAAAATGAAACAAAATGGATTGAAACCCACAATTGTTACTTATAATATACTATTAAGGGGACTATACAAGGATGGAAGAATGAAGACTGCTCAGAGGTTCCTCAATGAGATGCAATCTTTTGGTGTATCTCCTAGTGTAGTTACATACGGTACAATTTTGGATGGTCTATGCAAGAATGGACAAATTGTGGACGCGATAGAATTGTTTGAATCCATGGAGGGTACTGGTATTTTAGCTGATGTTGAAATGTACACTACCCTTATTTATGGTTTGTCTCAGGCTGGCCAGTTGGAAGATGCAAGAAAACTGTTTAATAAGATTCCAGAAAAAGGATTAGTTCCTAATGTAGCAACATATACCACAATGATTGCTGGCCTCTTCCATCACAGGATGTCCTTGGAGGCTAACAAACTAATCAACCAAATGGAAGAGAAAGGTTGTTTACCTGATTCTATAACATATGATACCATCATCAAGGGTTTTCTTGAAGGGAATGAGACTGAGAAGGCATTACTATTTCTTCGCAAGATGCGTAAAAGAAATTTTGTACCAAGGGATTCTGTTGTATCTTTGCTAACAAAAACACTCTCAGCAGGTGAACTGAAAAATCTTTTGCTGTTTTTGTGAGACCTTGTTATTGTTTATTAATCTGAAAAACTCGAGGAGCATTTGTGCGGCTTGATATATTTATTAATCCTTCTTTGCCTTAATCTAGTTCTTTCTGTCATAACTCATAAGCGTGTAAGGTTTTGCGCTACTGCAGTGACTGGGGGTGTAGTTGTTGTTATGGCAGTATCGAAATTCTTGTTGAAATTTTCTGGGTGTACTGTTCTATCTGTTGGATTTGACTTGAACTTAAAATGCATACGCTTCTTTTTATAACTCTGCATCTGGTATGTTGTTTTTGGCTTGTGCAATCATCAAATTTGGTTTGATGGTTTCGGCAGTGGCAGCTCAGTTTCTGAAAAGAGGACAGTTGCCAGCTGAATTATTTTGCAGACACATTTGCGATTTTATGTCTGCCTCTCTGTCTGTAGGTCAGTAGACGTAGTGAAATTCTTGTTACATCCGTCAAAGATTGCAGCACTAGTTGAGACGTTTATCTCACCCGGAGATGTACAACATAGATGAAAACACTAAGCCGAAGATTGAAAGGCTTAGGTTGAAGGCCCAACAATTAGGCCACTGAATCGTGTTTCACAGTGGGTTGCAAAGTTCACTTATGAGATTTGTTTTGATAAGATGAGTTATTTGCCTTCATTTGGTCACTTATGAGTTTAACTCGGACTGATTAAAGCTAACTGAGCCTAAACTGAATGATTAAAAACGTATGTAAGAAATCAAGTCTGATTAGTCGGGTCATTTTCCTGCTGCTAAATGCTTCTACTTTAGCATCTGGCTCATGCTAATCTAATCAATTGAGTCAGGAAACTGCCGACAACTCACAGGGAAGCAAGTCACCGATTTATGCACTTCGATAGCAAGTAAGACTTTTAAGTACGACCCAAATTGGTTTGTTTTCTTTTACACCCAAGTTACACCATTGTTGATGTGGGTCAATTACTAGATCAAACTCAACGTTGCTGCTCATGGGCGTGTCATATTACTTCAGGGTGTACCAACTCCAAAGGTTATTGAGTTTTTGTTTCATGTGGATTTCGATGCATCCCAAGTAAATTTGTACTCTATTAGCAATGTTAAAAGTCAAGGTCAAGGTGTGTCCTTAAAGACATCTATTCTATATTATATAAAGGGAACTCCCTTTAGAAAGGGTGTTTGAAGCTGCAAATTTTGGTTTTCCAGAATTACCCTTAATTTAATTTTTTGAAAAGTCAATCATAAACGGGAAGGCATGGGCTGTTTTGTAATTGAGTTTTCAAGTTTCAATATTTATGAAGAAAAAACATTTCTGTTTGAGTAGGTTACGACGGGGTCTAGAAGAATCCATAGAGGGTTGGGTTTAGAATTATAAGTTTAATTATTATCTGAATTCTAGAAGAATCTAAGATTCTTTATAATCAAACAACATTACCATTCATTCTACATTCATTCTCCATAATACCAATAGGTCCAATACCCCATTTACAATCAGACAATTAAAATTTCAGGGGAAGGCTTAGTGTGGTACCCAATTAAGAACCATTGTTTTAGGATCGCTCAACTTCTTAAGAGTACTCAAAAGTCTAAAATTCCTTCATCATTCTTGCTACTGATAAAATTGATAATATAGTTTTATTAATTTTGATTTCATTTATCTTTTTGGAAGGTTGAATAGTTGTTTTATGATCGAAATTTATTTTTGGAATTTATTGATTTAGTGTTTATGCTTTCGGGATTTAGGTGATCCAGTGGTTGTATCGGTTTCGGATGGGAAGTTGCTCTGTACTCCCTCCGTCCCAAATTAGTTGAGTCATTTGTAGTTTGCACAATTATTAAGGCAAGGAGAAAATGAGAGTATGTTTAAGTATTTTTTACAAGTATGCCCTTATGGATAATAACTTGTAAAACTTAGAAATGGTTTATCTCTTAAACTATACCACAGTTTTTCGTGAACTTTATAGCGTTGAAAAGCATTTTAAAACACCTACGTAACGATTATAAACATAACTATCAAATTGTACATATTTCTTATAGTACCAATAATCAATTAAAAGGGTAACTTTAGAAATATCCCCTTGATTAGTTAAATAGCTCATCTATTTGTGGGACAAAATTTAAAACCAATTGGCTTAACTAATTTGGCACGGAGGGAGTATATCTTTGGAAGATGAAGATGATTTTGCTAGAGAATTTGTTATATTTAGAGGATTTGTTGGTAGGTTATTGCACATCAAGTGTTTGATAAAAAGACAGTAGAAAAAAAAAAGCGTAAAGCTATTACTGATGCGGTGCGTCTTTTCTACATTTTTGTTTGTAGGTTTTGATTAAACTGATCATTGGGGGTTTAGATTTTCTACGAATTGTTATTATTGTTGCCGATAATAAGAAATCTAGCACGCACATACGTGCGTGCCCAATATTCTTGTAATATAAAAACGTCTTTTGAAGAATCGTGCTAGGGTGCTCTAACAATTATGTCCATATATTTTTCTTTAAGATAGAACAATAGTCCCTGGAATTACACCTAAGTACATTAGTCTCTGATTTATGCTATTACAAGGGTTTGATCCCGAAACTTAAGAACCATCAGACCATTTAATAGTTCCTTGTCCGTACATTCACTCGGGTAGATATTTTAATATTTTTTTTTCTTGAGTAAAAAACCGCTAAAGTATCATATGCCAGTAGAAAACGACTATACTATTCCTTACAGGTACGTGATCATCTTATGGGCAAAAAACTTTTCGAGTTAAATTAAATTAGTTTTTATTTTATTTATTTGTTTATTTTTTTTGATAGAAGGAAAATTCATAGAATTGAGGGAACAAATTTACAATGTTAGAGTTACATAACTTATCTAACAATACAACCTTTTTTTTTTTTTTTTGGACATCCCAATCTCTAGAGATACATATCACTAAACTTATTTAGGTACTTAGCTAACTTGTCAGCTATTCTATTGTACGTAAGACCTCTGAATATAAGAAAATTGAGAACTATCAAAATTGTTGTTACTTTTCAAAGCTTCATGCAAAATGATTTTGCATCTCTAGTTTGCAGAAAAAAGGTTCTTCTTCATACCATTCACAACATTCTTGTTGTCATTAAGGAAAAATAGTTTGTCATTTTGCATCCTTGGTCCAATCTAATTGCTTCTCTGCAGGCTCTTTATTCAGCTTCATCACAGGATGAACAACATCATGTCCCACCTGTAAAATTGCAGACATTTCAAACATCATTCATCATGTTCGCCAAAGTAAATATAGTAAACTTGCTATGACGATCATAATTTCCATAATTACATACTGGATATTCAAAGTTACATGCAGAAGCTTATTTGGAATTTGTCTTTTTATTATTCAAATTTTCGATTAACTATGAAAAATCGTTCTAAATAAAGGATATCAAATCCTTTAGGATTATGTGTAATGTTTTCAAAAACAACCTTACATTTATACTTCAATATGAACCAAAGAATATTAGCATGGTATCTCTGCTATCTTCATCGTTCATTCACTATAAACACCAATGTTTGAAACCAGCGTTAGGAGCATTATAGAAAATATTTGACAAAGATAAACCTCTCCAAATAGCTTATGAAAAGATACAACTAGTAAATACATGATCAACATTCTCCCATCTAACATACTGTCGCATAAGGGACACTAAATGTCTATCGAAATAAACCTACCTTAACTTTCTCTAACTGGTAAACAACTGCCTAAGACTTTCCAAAGGAAAACTTTAACTCTAGGTACAGTATGAAGATACAAAGTACAAGACCATTCCACTCTATTACTTACATGATTTTTATTGCAAAGAAAATTATAAGCAGATTTAAACGAAATAACACCATCATGAGTTCCTAACCATTTTCTAAGATCTTTTGAATCTATACTACTGAAAGATTATATCAACTTGATTTCATGTATTGTAATTAATGTCATCAAACAGATCCTGGATAATCCTAAAATTCCAGCTACCCTGAATGTCAACAATATTTGGAACTTTTATGTCATAAGTCAGACGACTATAGTTTTTTATTTAGGAGAAGTGTCATTTGGGTGCCATGTTATAAGAACAAATATATATATCCTCTCCACAACCTATTTTCCAATAATAATTTATTTTTAATGGCATCCATTTCTTTGCAAAATGCTAGTCGAAACCCAGGATTCAACTGAGTTTTTCTTGTACTTGAGAGGGTTACTATTGGGAAAGTATTTGACATTTAAAGACAGTGTACCATAATCGATCTAGATTTTTCGTAAGTCTCCAAGCAAATCTAGTTAAGGGATG
Source organism: Papaver armeniacum (assembly GCA_023531295.1). Classification (NCBI taxonomy): domain Eukaryota; kingdom Viridiplantae; phylum Streptophyta; class Magnoliopsida; order Ranunculales; family Papaveraceae; genus Papaver; species Papaver armeniacum. The sequence goes on from JAJJWW010018923.1 coordinate 71,049, forward strand.
GGATCCGAATTTATGTGGGTTTTTGATACTCATACCCCCACTTGCTAGTTTTTCTTGTACAAACAGAATCTCAAGATTTAAGATATACGCATTTACTACATTTATTTTTCCACCACTAAAAAGTGTCTTTGCAAATCATTGAGTTTATCTAGAGTTTTCTTAGGAAGTAAAAAACACATCATCAGATATATGGGCATATTAATAGTCTCTGAACTAATGATAGTGGTTCTTCTGGCCTGAGAATATAATTTTTCTTTCAAACCCCGAGCTCTTGAATACACTTTATCCAGCATGTTTTGGTAGTCGAAGCTCTTAGATCTATTAAAGAAAAGGGAAGTACCGAGGTGTTGATGGTGGTTTTTAAACAAAGGGTAGAATCGTAAAACCCCAAATAACCTAATGTCACCGGTGACACATTTATTAGGACATTTAATGCATGTAGTCAATAATTAATAGGGGGTATTTTTTCAAATTAGGGTTACAACGAACAAAACCCTAACTCCCCTCCGTGCCAATGGCAAATCATGCCAGCCACACCTAGCCTAAAGCTAGCCGCACCTCTATGCCAATGGAAAATCATGCCAGCCATACCAAACGCGCCGAAGCATGCCAACCATGCTAGCCGCACCTCCGTGCCAATGGCAAATCGTGCAAGCCACACCTAGCCCAAGCTAGCTGCGCCATGCCAAACGCACTCTGCCTTGGCCCTAGCTACGCTAGTCACATCAAACGCGCCAAAGCATGCCAACCATGCTAGCCGCACCTCCGTGCCAATGGCAAATCATGCCAGCCACACCTAGCCTAAAGCTAGCCGCACCTCTATGCCAATGGCAAATCATGCCAGCCATACCAAACGCGCCGAAGCATGCCAACCATGCTAGCCGCACCTCCGTGCCAATGGCAAATCATGCCAGCCACACTTAGCCCGAGCTAGTCGCGCCATGCCAAACACACTCTGCCTTGGCCCTAGCTATGCTGGTCACGCCACGCCAAGCCAAACACCCTTACCTTGGCCCTAGCCGCGCCATGCCAAAGTAGCGCCCAGGCTTGCAAACCATGCAACTTAGGCCAAATTGGCCACGCATGCCATTGGCACATGCCAACACGCTCGCTGGTAGCTTTTCCTACCAGGACGCGACCCAAATTAGCCACGCATGCCATTGGCACATGCCAACACGCTCGGTCGGTAGCTTTTTCTACCAAGGCGCGACCCAAATTGGCCACGCATGCCATTGGCACATGCCAACACGCTCGCTGGTAGCTTTTCCTACCAAGACGCGACCCAAATTGGCCACGCATGCCATTGGCACATGCCAACACGCTCGCTGGTAGCTTTTCCTACCAGGACGCGACCAAAATTGGCCACGCATGCCATTGGCACATGCCAACACGCTCGCTGGTAGCTTTTGATACCAAGGTGCGACCCAAATTGGCCACGCATGCCATTGGCACATGCCAACACGCTCGCTGGTAGCTTTTCCTACCAAGACGCGACCCAAATTGGCCACGCATGCCATTGGCACATGCCAACACGCTCGATGGTAGCTTTTTCTACCAAGGAGCGACCCAAATTGGCCACGCATGCCATTGGCACATGCCAACACGCTCGCTGGTAGCTTTTCCTACCAAGACGCGACCCAAATTGGCCACGCATGCCATTGGCACATGCCAACACGCTCAATGGTAGCTTTTTCTACCTAGGCGCGACCCAAATTGGCCACGCATGTCATTGGCACATGCCAACACGCCGCCGGTAGCTTTTTCTACCAAGGCGCGACCCAAATTGGCCACGCATGCCATTGGCACATGCCAACACGCTCATTGGTAACTTTTCCTACCAAGACGCGACCCAAATTGGCCACGCATGTCATTGGCACATGCCAACACGCTCGCTTGTAGCTTTTCTTACTGTGCCACGGCCCTAATGGCCGAGCATGCCATTGGCACATGCCAACACGCATCGATTGGTAGCTTTTCCCACCAGGGCACGACCCAAGTTGGCCACGCACGCCATTGGCACATGCCAACACGCATCGTTGGTAGCTTTCTTACCAGGACATAGCCCTAATGGCCATGCGTGCCATTGACACATGCCAAACGCACACGCTGGTGGACTAACTTGCAAACCGTGCAATCTACCACCAAGGCATTCCGCACATGCTATTGGCACATGCCAAACACACACGCTGGAAGCCTAACTTGCAAACCGTGCAACCTACCACCAAGGCATTCCACACGCACCATTGGCACATGCCACACACGCCACTAGCAGCTCTGGCATTACCACCTGCACTCAAGGTGCAACCCGCAACAAAGGCATTCCACACATGCCAATGGAACATGCCACACGCGCCACTAGCAGCGCCATTTGCACTCGAGATGCAACCAACACTCGAGACATCAACACAAACTGGGGGATGCTTTCCAGGGTTTTGGTTTGGCGGTCACAACTTGCAGCGTACACTACGCTCACATTAAGAAAGCGTGAAAAGGAATAAATCGGTCAAATAAATGAGGAAATAATGGTGAAAACGTTTTCACCCATAAACACCATGCGGTTACCACCTCCTCCCATTATTTCACCCTTTACTCTCTTCCTTCATGAGGCCAGAGTACGTTTCAATCTCGACTTGTATAAATAGGTCTTACCTATTTTCACCAGACAACAAGTCTCGGTCAGGAGAAAAAATACAACACTCTCAGAAAAGGAAACTTTGCAAGCTATCCAAAAGCTTTCATCTCTTGCAAGCTTTCTAAGCTTTCACTTTCGATACAAGTCGAGACACTACTCTCCAGCACTATTCCAGCCTCAACACCTTTCTTTGCTTCCCTCCCCAAATCAACCCTTCTCCTCCACTTTGTGACCGAAGCAAGTCCGGAACGGCCATTTCTTGGTTTAGGCCGGACTTGTACAGATTGATCTCTCGAATCTATAAAGTGCTCACGTGCAGCACATTTGTTTAGGGTTTAAACCAGTTTCTCACTCACCTACCGAATTTACCGAAATCGGCAGAAACGATTTTCACCTATAAACAATTGGCAACCACAGTGGGAGGATTGATCTATCGGCTACAATGTTAGACTGTCGATCTCGTTCTTCGACCCAGATGTCAAGATGGTAGGGGAAGGCGACTCAATCCGACTCAACTACCAGACAACCCGGTTACCAGTTGTAAAAACTACACAAGAAAACTGGGGACTCGCTGAAGATGCTACCAGCGATTGGGGACTTGCTGGCAATGCTACCAGCAAAGCCGCCTTTTACTTGGAGAGGGCGTGTTCACAAAAACCTATGAAGTGAGTAAATTTAGACTGGGTAAGATATACCATCTGTTTTTATTCTTAACAAAACCGTCATACTATTGCGTCTTGTGCCTATTGCTAGCATACACTTTCATAAAAGCAATATTCCTTTCACAAAACATAATCAGAGTTATATTATCAAAACCATTAATCCCAGAAATAATCCAATATCCTCAAAAGCTACCAGCTGTCTATCAAAACCGGTCCAAACTTTGAACCAGACATCCAGTATGTTTTTCAAAAAAAAGAAGAAGAAGAAGAACCTAAATGAAAGTTTAACAGAGAAACATTTAAGGAAAATCATCCAACAGAGGTCTGCTTTTTTTGGAGAAAGTCAACTTTGCATCTTCAAGAGCCGCTCTCTTCATAGTTAACATCTTAGAAAGCTTTTCGAGTTCTACCTCTCGTCGTGCAATCTCCTCGGCGGAAAGGTTTTCGATTGCTTTGCATCTTTCAACTTCTCGGATCTCAGCAAGGCCTTCGACAAACCACGAAGTGTTGAACTCCTTTTCTACGCACACGTCGCGATGGTGCTCCCAGTCGGCAATAACGTCTTCAGAAACGGTGTGGCCAGTCACCTCACGCATATCCTCGATGGAAGATAAAGCCTCTTCCACATGCTTAACCAACGCAAATCGACTAGTGACCTTCTTGGTTGTGGCCATATGTCCGTACTTCTCCCAGATTCTGGTATACAACGCCCCATACTTAGCCAGCACGCTGAAACCGCCAACCAGCACATGACTTGGATAAGGAACCAAGTACGGGGGATCAAAAATAGCGCCTGCAACCGGCCTCACGACTCGCAAATGGTCTTCTTCCATGTCTACGGCAGCAACCATCAGAGAATCATCCACCGTTTGAACCACATTTGTGCCCGGCAATTGGCTAACTCCCATCTCCAAGTCACCGGCAGTGGTCACCAAAGGCAAGTTTTCGTGTGGCTCCACCCTAGAATCGTCCTCCGAACCGGATTCCTCCTGCGAACTTGAGTTAGACATTTTTCAAAAGAAGAAACGGAAGAAGAAAGAAAAGAAGCGCGAAACTCACCGAACCACTTCCCGAAAAAGAACCAGTGATGCCAGAGGAATCACTCTCACTTGTCGAACTTTCTTCTTTCTCTGACGCATCACCGCTATGAGTAGGCTCAGTGCCTCCGGAATTCTTCGAAGAAATTGCCGTCTCCTGGCAACGTGCAAGGGCAGCGAAAGCATTAACACTACCGAAACCCTATAAGAAACAAGACACATGTTTTCAGCAGAAGTTCACGTGTTTTGAGACAAACCAACAAGGAGGCAACACATACCTGGTTATTGGAAGAACTGAAAGACACGAGAGCTGCGGGAGGATCTTTTGAAATTGCCGGAACCCGCCAAAGACGATTCTTCGTTCTCCGTTCCTTGGCACGGGGACTTCCGAGTTGCCGTGCAACTTTCGCTGGGATCTCTCAACATTGGATACTTCTTCAAAACTGCTGGGGAAGGTTTACAACGAACATTCTCCACCACGTTATTTATAAAATCTTGGATCATAGTGAACTCATTGTACCAGAACTCATTATATCCAAAAGTCGTCGAAGTTACTCTTCCCATCTGAAAGAAGGGAAGGCGGATACCCGGCTCAAGGGCACTGGCATTGAGGGCGGCATGCAATGAATCCTTAGGAACCACCAACTGGTAAGCAAGAGGCACCCTTGATCGAAACCCATATGACGAGCAAAGACGGTCAATATTGTAAGCAAACTATTCGGAAAGACCCCATGAAGAATGACGGCATATAAATAGGACATGCGACTTTGAATAAACAAGTTTTCACCAACATTCAAGTTGCCGTCGAAGATAAAGACATGATCGGAGCAGAAGCAAAGGTGTCAATTTGAGTCACCGACCTATGGACCGGCTCCCATGGGAGAAAAACCGATTTCATGCGACTTATCGAGAAAACTAACCAAGCTCATGCCAACTCTTGGACGCTTGTTCACCCATCGAAGAATTCGGGAGCCGCCCAACTCGCGGGAATCGAAGGCAACGATTTCGGAGCATACTTCTCAAAGTGCTCCCATAGCCAGAGCTTGCAGAAAAGCAACGTGCACATATGAATCCACTTTCATGAAACCATTCGAAACTCGCATGTTCGCAACTAGGTGATCCGGATGCACATACGGGAACCAAGGAATAGCTTGCCAATGGGAAGAACTTCACCTTTTTCTAACTTCACAAACAATCACTAGCAACTCGGCCTTATTTCCTTCTTGCCAGTAGTCATCAAAAGTGTCTCTAGACAAACCGGGAGAGCCAAAAATGCTGCAACATGAAGATCATTTGCTTTTCGTTTAGGTTCCATCTCGTCAGGAAACCATTGAGATATCCACCACTTGTAAAAGCACCTTTCATCCTCTTCCGGATTTAATCCTTCGACTTCGCAGTGGAGTCTTTTCGAGCGTAATCTCCCAACTTAGCGGCAAGGTCTTCCCGCATCTTCTCCTCACCTTCAGACAATCGGATGTTAATATTCCCGGTTACCGGAAGATTTAGAAAGAGAGCCACACTCTCCAAGCAGAAAGTTATTTCTCCCCATCTACATATGATCGTATGGGTGTCCGAACACCATCTGGAGATGAAAGCAACCAAGCCCGGGAAATCCTTCCTAATCTGGAGATTTACCGAAGCTCTGACGGCATCAATAATCTGCGCTCGAGTCAAGTTGGTATTTATGTGCTCCCTACTCACCATGAACTCAACCCATCTATCAAAAGAACGCAATGGGCTTTGACATATCCTGAAATCAATATTGGAAGAAGAATATACCCCTTTATGAAGACAGAACCGTATGGTGTTCTCTGGGCGAACCGAACGTGTCTCCTTTTCATCTTCACCACCGGTTAACAAAATTGGCACGAAACCTGGGTGATTCTTCCGAGCAGGGCGAGGGGTCTAGCAAAGAATTTGTCATCCGTGTTTGGTTTGGAACTATGAACATCCTTCGATGAGGCGAAATTTTGTTCAGGTAACATCTTGTCGGATTTCTTCATAACAACTTAGTAACGAGATGTCTGCACACGGAGAAAGAAGAAATTATCTCCCTGACACATAACCGCACCCAACAACAACAAAAAAAAAAAGAGAGGGTGTATTCTCTACGGGTTCAAAGCGCACACATGATGATTTTCTTCAGGGTTCAAAATTATATACGCAGTATTTTTTACGGGCTCGAATGCGTCTATGGTATCCTTCTTCGGGTTCAAAATTATATATGGAGCATTTTTCTACGGGTTCAAAACTGCATGCGCAGTATTTCTTTCAGGACCGAAATTCATATATGCAATATTTCCTATGGGTTCGAAGTCATATGAAGCGCATATACATTATTCTTCTTCGGGATTCATATACAGTATTCTCTACGGGTTCAAAACGGCACACGCAGTATTTTCTTCAGGGTTCAAAATTATATACGCAGTATTTTATACGGGCTCAAGTGCGTCTGCAGTATCCTTCTTCGGGTTCAAAATTATATATGGAGCACTTTCCTACGGGTTCGAATAATATACGCAGTATTTCCCTTGGGTGCATACATACAATATTTTCTTCAAGAGGCACGTCAAGAAATTATATGCGCAATATCATTACAAGGATTATAAAGAAAAACGCCTACTCTTAGGGTTTGCGCCTACACGAAAAGGGAAAACAAGAGAAGTACTGGAATACATACCTGGAAGCCGGTTTTTCTTTGTGACTCTGCCGCTAGTAGGAAAGGATGAAAGGAATAAGGTGCAAGATGAGAGAAAGGGATTTTATATATATGGGCGTGAAGATTCTGAAATAGGGAAGGATTTCCCTTTACCAAAAAACCGTGCGGGCTCACAAGGACGCCCAACTTCCCAATGCCGCCCAAGTTGCACCGGTCCCACCAATTGCGCCCAACTTCCCAACGCCGCCAAGGTCACGCCAGCTAGCGCGATTAACTTCCCACTTTACGTCGGTCTCGCCAGCTAGCACGCTCAGTTTCCTAACTCACGCCAACTTCCCAATGACCGCCCAAGTCCCGCCAGCAAGCACGTTCATCTTCCCCACCTTGCGCCGGTCACACCAGCTAGCACGCTCAGCTTCCCAACTCGCAACAACTTCTCAATGCCGCCCAGCTTCCTGTCTCTCACGACACTAACTTCCCAATTGTGCCAGCCTCCCGATTTGCGCAAAACTGCCAGAGGCAAGGATTCCAAATCCTATTTATAAAAAAGGTCAGACAAGCCTCCTCAATTCTCTTTACGATTTGTTTGTTGATAATTTTTCACCATCTTATGCTTACCTCGCAACAAAGCTCCTGTTCCGAGCTAAGCAGGGGACTTAATGTTGATGGTGGTTTTTAAACAAAGGGTAGAATCGTAAAACCCCAAATAACCTAATGTCACCGGTGACTCATTTATTAGGACATTTAATGCATGTAGTCAATAATTAATAGGGGGTATTTTTTCAAATTAGGGTTATAACGAACAAAACCCTAATTCCCCTCCGTGTCAATGGCAAATCATGCCAGCCACACCTAGCCTAAAGCTAGCCGCACTTCTATGCCAATGGCAAATCATGCCAGTCATACCAAACGCGCCGAAGCATGCCAACCATGCTAGCCGCACCTCCGTGCCAATGGCAAATCGTGCCAGCCACACCTAGCCCAAGCTAGCTGCGCCATGCCAAACACACTCTGCCTTGGCCCTAGCTATGCTAGTCACATCAAACGCGCCAAAGCATGCCAACCATGCTAGCCGCACCTCCGTGCCAATGGCAAATCATACCAGCCACACCTAGCCTAAAGCTAGCCGCACCTCTATGCCAATGGAAAATCATGCCAGCCATACCAAACGCGCCGAAGCATGCCAACCATGCTAGCCGCACCTCCGTGCCAATGGCAAATCATTCCAGCCAAACTTAGCCCGAGCTAGTCGCGCTATGCCAAACACACTCTGCTTGGCCCTAGCTATGCTGGTCACGCCACGCCAAGACAAACACCCTTACCTTGGCCCTAGCCGCGCCATGCCAAAGTAGCGCCCAGGCTTGCAAACCATGCAACTTAGGCCAAATTGGCCACGCATGCCATTGGCACATGCCAACACGCTCGCTGGTAGCTTTTCCTACCAGGACGCGACCCAAATTGGCCACGCATGCCATTGGCACATGCCAACACGCTCGCTGGTAGCTTTTTCTACCAAGGCGCGACCCAAATTGGCCACGCATGCCATTGGCACATGCCAACACACTCGCTGGTAGCTTTTCCTACCAAGACGCGACCCAAATTGGCCACGCATGCCATTGGCACATGCCAACACGCTCGCTGGTAGCTTTTCCTACCAGGACGCGACCAAAATTGGCCACGCATGCCATTGGCACATGCCAACACGCTCGCTGGTATCTTTTTCTACCAAGGCGCGACCCAAATTGGCCACGCATGCCATTGGCACATGCCAACACGCTCGCTGGTAGCTTTTCCTACCAAGACGCGACCCAAATTGGCCACGCATGCCATTGGCACATGCCAACACGCTCGCTGGTAGCTTTTTCTACCAAGGCGCGACCCAAATTGGCCACGCATGCCATTGGCACATGCCAACACGCTCGCTGGTAGCTTTTCCTACCAAGACGCGACCCAAATTGGCCACGCATGCCATTGGCACATGACAACACGCTCGCTGGTAGCTTTTTCTACCAAGGCGCGACCCAAATTGGCCACGCATGCCATTGGCACATGCCAACACGCTCGCTGGTAGCTTTTTCTACCAATGCGCGACCCAAATTGGCCACGCATGCCATTGGCACATGCCAACACGCTCGCTGGTAGCTTTTCCTACCAAGACGCGACCCAAATTGGCCACGCATGTCATTGGCACATGCCAACACGCATCGCTGGTAGCTTTTCTTACCAGGCCACGGCCCTAATGGCCGAGCATGCCATTGGCACATGCCAACACGCATCGCTGGTAGCTTTTCCCACCAGGGCGCGACCCAAATTGGCCACGCACGCCATTGGCACATGCCAACACGCATTGCTGGTAGCTTTCTTACCAGGACATAGCCCTAATGGCCATGCGTGCCATTGACACATGCCAAACGCACACGCTGGTGGCCTAACTTGCAAACCGTGCAACCTACCACCAAGGCATTCCGCACATGCCATTGGCACATGCCAAACACACATGCTGGTAGCCTAACTTGCAAACCGTGCAACCTACCACCAAGGCATTCCACACGCACCATTGGCACATGCCACACACGCCACTAGCAGCTCTGGCATTACCACTTGCACTCAAGGTGCAACCCACAACAAAGGCATTCCACACATGCCAATGGCACATGCCACACGCGCCACTATCAGCGGCATTTGCACTCGAGATGCAACCAACACTCGAGACATCAACACAAACTGGGGGATGCTTTCCAGGGTTTTGGCACATGTCACAGCTTGCAGCGTACACTACGTTCACATTAAGAAAGCGTGAAAAGGAATAAAGCGGTCAAATAAATGAGGAAATAATGGTGAAAACGTTTTCACCCATAAACACCATGCGGTTACCACCTCCTCCCATTATTTCACCCTTTACTCTCTTCCTTCATGAGGCCAGAGTACGTTTCAATCTCGACTTGTATAAATAGGTCTTACCTATTTCCACCAGACAACAAGTCTCGGTTAGGAGAAAAAAATACAACACTCTCAGAAAAGGCAACTTTGCAAGCTATCCAAAAGCTTTCATCTCTTGCAAGCTTCCTAAGCTTTCACTCTCGATACAAGTCGAGACACTACTCTCCTGCACTATTCCGCCTCAGCACCTTTCTTTGCTTCCCTCCCCAAATCAACCCTTCTCCGCCACTTTGTGACCGAAGCAAGTCTAGAACGGCCATTTCTTGGTTTAGGCCGGACTTGTACAGATTGATCTCTTGAATCTATAAAGTGCTCACGTGCAGCACATTTGTTTAGGGTTTAAACCAGTTTCTCACTCACCTACCGAATTTACCGAAATCGGCAGAAACGATTTTCACCTATAAACACGAGGTAAGTGTCATTTTTAGTTATTTTGCTAACTTAACAATTTTACCTAATAGTTATTTTGTTTGTTTTTAACTTTTTTACTAAAATATTGATGTAGTTTTTACAAGTGGTAAGAAATATTCGTTGCTCGGACTCTTTTTAAAGATTTGGTTTTTGATTATTAAAAGAAAATACTAAGACAAACTAATTAAAATTGATTTTTGTTACCAAGGAGAGATGAGTCTAGGGTTTTGGATTCCACTACTTCTAATGAATGTAAACTCAATAATTAAAACTTTGACATAATACTCCTATTTTACTCAAAACAATTCGAAATCAATCTCATGATTTGGAAGATATAACGTTATAAGTCCTCTTTTTTTTTTACGACTCTCGTCACTATTCTAAGGCCTAATTTTCCTTCGCTTATAAAATATCGGCAGCTCAAACTACCCAAAATAGTTTTTACGAAGCATACAAAGAAGAGAAAATTTTTAGACAATTGAAAGCACAAATATGGAGTAAAACATGTCAAAGAATTTAAATACTAAATATTACCCATTAAAAATAGTTTCCTCCAAAACCCTAGAGAATAGATTTAGCTACTCATTGATCGAAAATTGGAGAAAATTTCATTAATCATTGTATTAAAAATAATAATAAAAATGCTTACAATGATTTCCAGTCGCTAAAGGAGTTTAACACTGAATTGAGCACCTTAGTGAATAAACGACCGTCTCTGAGGGTCCTTTGTTTTTCCACTGTTTGAAGAACGATAGAGGATTCTCTGTCGTTGTATCTAAGACTGCTGTCTGCGACCGTTTTTGACAGGTGTTGTTCTTCGTGTTCAAGAGTTTTGCAGCAGCAGGTAACTTTTTGTCTTATGATTTTCTCGACTCCTAGCTCTCTATTCTTACCCAAAGTATCCGTATCCCCCTTTTTGGACTCCAACCACCCCTATATATACTTGACAAGGCGTTTAAATCTCGAGAAATCTTCTAATTATTTCTTCTTTTCTTTTCTCCCACGGCATGGGATTTCTTTCTCTTCAAACTCTTGATGCATGTCTTCTGATTGAATACACTCTCTATTCATAGTATAGAATCAATCCTTGACCAAATATATCTTCTCCCACTCCCTTTTTTAACAGAAAATTCCAAAACCAAAATATCATCCCCTGTTTTGAAACAATACCAAAGATACGAAGATTTAGTTCCTATTTTGGTTCCCAAACACGTACTCCAGCTTCCTTATTAGATAGATTCGAATCTTGGCAGTTTATCTCTTCTCCCTGTCGCACGTACTTCCCATACACAACCAAAACAAACCCGAGAACTCTCCGTCCCTGTTTTCTTCCAATTAATCATGTAGCCCAACTCTGTCGAATCCAATCACCTTACCAAGCCTGTTTCAACCAAACAGGCCCATCCAAGAAGTTTGAGTGATCGAATCTCCATATAACCTCTCCAAAATCCGAACATCAAATCTGTCCATGAAGAACACATTTTCCCGCCAATTTCAAAATTTGATCTGTTTGCTTCAAACCATCGTTCTAGCCAATTTTGTTCCAATCGGACGACCATACCAGGTCTATTTAATCTTAAGAAAGATACCCATTTAATCTCAGCACTTTAGTCTCAGTAGAACACCATCAATTCTCAACCCCTAATTATGTTCTGCTTTTCCCACCAAAATTCGAAATTCAAATGGAGAAGATGACTTTCCCCTTATCCAAATCCGGTGTCCCTTTAGCAATTTTGGCTACGTTTAGCAATTTCTGGGGGTGCGAATAGCAATTTGTGGGGTACAAAGATGACTTTTGGGCTGTATATAGTGAAAAACTCCTGGGTGACTTCATCAACTCCTCCGGGCGCCTTTATCGACTCTTCCGGGACGTTTCTGGGGTGCCTTTAACACTTTTCTGGGTGCTTTTAGTAGTTTCTCGAGCAGCCATCTCTTACTTCTCATATTCACTTCTTTTCTTCAATTTTTATACATCACTAAGGCTGTAACATGCTTTTCAAACATAATCGCATCACTAAAGCCGACATGCCTTTCAGATAGAAAAGAAGTAAATAATGAGAAATAAGTCGCTCCAAATGATAGTTGCACATGAAATTACACTTTAGCCCCTTTTAAGCGACGTTTCCTCTTCTTTTGCTCCAAAGTACCTAAAACTCAAAATCAAATAAAAGATACATAATTTACAAGAAAACATAACAAATAAAGCATAAACAATGGATAAATATCAAGGTGTTTTAGACACCTATCAAATATATGCCAGACTTTCTAAATGAAATTGTAGTTGCAGGAAATCCTACACTACACCCCTCACTAGAATATACACAATTAAGTCATTTTAAGATCAATGATTATGATTTCTATTGATTGAATACTTGAATCTTTACAATATGAAATAGAAATGAGTTAAAGAATTACAATCACTCTAAAACTTTCTCTCTCCTCAAAACTTGCTTAACAATTCAAAAAAAAGAACTCCCCTACAACAGATTTACTCAACCCTTTATATAGGGTAGTACACAATGGATGACAGCTAAGCTGTCCTTTATTTTCGGGAATATCTTGCGAGGTATCGCAAGTGTACAAATATATAATCTCGCCACTCTCCTAAATCTCGCTGAATCTTCATATCTTTCTCGTGTTTTGGCTATCGTCATTCATTGCGTCATTCATATTACTCTTTCTGCGACACCTTCGCAATGTCGTCATTTGTTAATCTCGCGAAGTATTGATGTCGCGATATTCTGATCCTACATCTTGCCTCTTCTCATGTCTTCTCTGCGAAGGAGAGAATGTCATGAGAACCAATACTTTGAAATGCCGCAACTGTTCATCTTTATCTGTTTCAATCCCGTACTTTTATAGGGAATTTATTACATATGTTTCTTCTTCCACTCTTTTCTTGACACGTCTCTTTCAACCGTTTATTCTTGACCATTCACGTCCCATCTCGCATCAAATGCATTTGTTTTCTCGAGGATTCTTCTCTCTATATATAGTTTTCTTACCCTTCTCTTCTTCTCTTTTATTTTCCCTCTGCAACTTCTCTTCTGCAACTTCTCTTCCTCCGCAATCTGCGTTTCTGCTGCTGTAAATCTTTCCTTCTTTCTTTCTCTTGATTTTCAATTTTCTAATCATTCCCAAACTCTAAAAATGGCTTCACTTGGTCGCACATATAAACCCCTTTTTAATGAAGCTCAAAAGAATTTTCAAGAGAAGGGCTTCATCTTATCGACCATTCCTGATCAAGAATCTTCATCTATACTTTCTGCAAAGTTATTTTCTGATCATCAGTGTGATGATCAGAAAATCATAATCTCGCTAGGTCAAATTCTCGCAGGCCTTCCCATTCCTCTCTACAATCCCGAGATACCTTTGTTCTATGAAATTCTTGCTCATGAGAAATTCTCGCGAGCTATTTACCAACTAAGTACTTGCATCCGTCTAATGCTTGAATTCGCCAACCGTGGCGCTGGTAAGGGATCTTTATATCCTGATGATGTCAAAGATCCTAGATTCGCGGATTTAGAAATAGACGCTGAGAAATATACCGTGGAAAACTTTTTTAAAAATTATGAAGTAATAAATATGAGAAATGATAAATCTCGCTGGGGTGCTCGATTGAAGAGAAAAGATAATATTTCCAGTTGTTTATAGGTGAAAATCGTTTTCTCCGATTTCGGTAAATTCGGTAGGTGAGTGAGAAACTGGTTTAAACCCTAAACAAATGTGTTGCACGTGAGCACTTTATAGATTCGAGAGATCAATCTGTACAAGTCCGGCCTAAACCAAGAAATGGCCGTTCCGGACTTTGCTTCGGTCACAAAGTGGAGGAGAAGGGTTGATTTGGGGAGGGAAGCAAAGAAAGGTGTGAGGCCGAATAGTGCAGGGGAGAGTAGTGTATCGACTTGTATCAGAAAGTGAAAGCTTAGGAAGCTTGCAAGAGATGAAAGCTTTTTGGATAGCTTGCAAAGTTTCCTTTTCTGAGAGTATTGTATTTTTCTCCTGACCGAGACTTGTTGTCTGGTGGAAATAGGTAAGACCTATTTATACAAGTCGAGATTGAAACGTACCCTGGCCTCATGAAGGAAGAGAGTAAAGGGTGAAATAATGGGAGGAGGTGGTAACCGCATGGTGTTAATGGGTGAAAACGTTTTCACCATTATTTCCTCATTTATTTGACCGCTTTATTCCTATCCACGCTTTCTTAATGTGAGCGTAGTGTACGCTGCAAGCTGTGACCGCCAAACCAAAACCCTGGAAAGCATCCCCGCCTTGTGTTGATATCTCGAGTGTTGGTTGCACCTTGAGTGCAAGTAGCCGCTAGTGGTGCGTGTGGCATGTGCCATTGGCATGTGCGGAATGCCTTTGTTGCGGGTTGCATCTTGAGTGCGAGTGGCAATGCCAGAGCTTCTAGTGGCGTGTGTGGCATGTGCCAATGGCATGTGCGGAATGCCTTGGTGGTAGGTTGTACGTTGAGTGTAAGTGGCAATGCCTGCTAGTGACGTGTGTGGCAAGTGCAAATGGCGTGTTCGGCCATTAGGGCCGTGGCCTGGTAAGAAAAGCTACCAGCGATGCGTGTTGGCATGTGCCAATGGCATGCTCGGCCATTAGGGCCATGGCTTGGTAAGAAAAACTACCACCGAGCGTGTTGTCATGTTCCAATGGCATGCGTGGCCAATTTGGGTCGTGTCTTGGTTGAAAAAGCTACCAGCGAGCGTGTTGGCATGTGCCAATGGCATGCGTGGCCAATTTGGGTTGCGCCTTGGTAGAAAAAGCTACCAGCGAGCGTGTTGGCATGAGCCAATGGCATGCGTGGCCAATTTGGGTCGCGCCTTGGTAGAAAAAGCTACCAGCGAGCGTGTTGGCCTGTGCCAATGGCATGCGTGGCCAATTTGGGTCGCGCCTTGGTAGAAAAAGCTACCAGCGAGCGTGTTGGCATGTGCCAATGGCATGCGTGGCCAATTTGGGTCGCGCCTTGGTAGAAAAAGCTACCAGCGAGCGTGTTGGCATGTGCCAATGTCATGCGTGGCCAATTTGGGCCGCGCCCTGGTAGAAAAAGCTACCAACGAGCGTGTTGGCATGTGCCAATGGCATGCGTGGCCAATTTGGGTTGCGCCTTGGTAGAAAAAGCTACTAGCGAGCGTGTTGGCATGTGCCAATGGCATGCGTGGCCAATTTGGGTCGCGCCTTGGTAGAAAAAGCTACCAGCGAGCGTGTTGGCATGTGCCAATGGCATGCGTGGCCAATTTGGGCCGCGCCCTAATAGAAAAAGCTACCAGCGAGCGTGTTGGCATGTGCCAATGGCATGCGTGGACAATTTAGCATAGGTTGCATGGTTTGCAAGCCTAGGCGTGGGCGCTACTTTGGCATGGCGCGGCTGTAAGGGTGTTTGGCTTGGCGTGGCGTGATTAGTGTAGCTAGGGCCAAGGAAGATTGCATTTGGCATGGCACGGCTAGCTCGGGCTAAGTGTGGCTGGCATGATTTGCCATTTGCACGGAGGTGCGGCTAGCATGGTTGGCATGCTTCGGCGCATTTGGTATGCTGGCATGCTTTGCCATTGGCATAGAGGTGCGGCTAGCTTGGGCTAGGTGTGGCTGGCATGATTTGCCATCGGCACGGAGGTGCGGCTAGCATGGTTGGCATGCTTTGGCGCGTTTGGTGTGGGCTGGCATGATTTGCCATTGGCACAGAGGTGCGGCTAGCTTGGGCTAGGTGTGGCTGGCATGATTTGCCATCGGCACGGAGGTGCGGCTAGCATGGTTGGCATGCTTTGGTGCGTTTGGTGTGGCTGGCATGATTTGCCATTAGCACAGAGGTGCGGCTAGATTGGGCTAGGTGTGGATGGCCTGATTTGCCATCGGCACGGAGGTGCGGCTAGCATGGTTGGCATGCTTTGGCGCATTTGGTGTGATTAGCGTAGCTAGGGCCAAGGTAGAGTGCATTTGGCATGGCGCGGCTAGCTTGGGCTAGGTGTGGCTGGCATGATTTGCCATTGGCACGGAGGGGAATTAGGGTTTCGTTCGTTGTAACCCTAATTTGAAAAAATACCCCTTATTAATTACTGACTACATGCATTAAATGTCCTAATAAATGTGTCACTGGTGACATTAGGTTATTTGGGATTTTACGACTTTACCCTTCTATTTATAAACCACCATCAACATTAAGTCCCCTGCTTAGCTCGGAAAAGGGGCTTTGTTGCGAGGTAAGCATAACATGGTGACAAACTATCAACAACAAACTGTAAAGAGAATTGAGGAGGCTCGTCTGACCTTTTATAAATAGGATTTGGAATCCTTGCCTCTGGCAGTTTTGCGCAAATCGAGGAGGCTGGCACAATTGGGAAGTTAGCGTCGTGAGAGACAGGAAGCTGGGCGGCATTGAGAAGTTATTGCGAGTTGGGAAACTGAGCGTGCTAGCTGGTGGGACCGGCGCAAGGTGGGGAAGCTGAACGTGCTTGCTGGCGTGGCTTGGGCGGTCATTGGGAAGTTGGCTTGAGTTGGGAAATTGAGCGTGCTAGCTGGTGGGACCGGCGCAAGGTGGGGAAGCTGCGCGTGCTTGCTGGCGCGACTTGGGCGGCCCTTGGGAAGTTGGCGCAATTGGTGGGAAACTGAGCGTGCTAGCTGGTGGGACCTGCCCAAGGTGGGGAAGCTGTGCGTGCTTGCTGGCGCGACTTGGGCGGTCATTGGGAAGTTGGCGTGAGTTGGGAAACTGAGCGTGCTAGCTGGTGGGATCGGCGCAAGGTGGGGAAGCTGTGCGTGCTTGCTGGCGTGGCTTGGGCGGTCATTGGGAAGTTGGCGCAATTAGTGGGACCGGTGCAACTTGGGTGGCATTGGGAAGTTGGGCGTCCTTGTGAGTTCGCACAATTTTTGGTAAAGGGAAATCCTTCCCTATTTCGGAATCTTCACGCCCATATATATAAAACCCCTTTCTCTCATCTTGCACCTTATTCCTTTCATCCTTTCCTACTAGCGGCAGAGTTACAAAGAAAAACCAGCTTCCGTGTATGTCTTCCAGACTTCCCTTGTTTCCCTCTTCATGTAGGTGCAAACCCTAAGAGTAGGCGTTTTTCTTTATAATCCTTGCAATGATATTGCGCATATAATTTCTTGGCGTGCTTCTTGTAGAAAATATTGTATATATGCACCCAAGGGAAATACTGTATATATTATTCGAACCCGTAGAAAAGTGCTCCATATATAATTTTGAACCCGAAGAAGGATACTGCAGACGCACTTGAGCCCATATAAAATATTGCGTATATAATTTTGAACTCCCGAGGAAAATATTTGCGTGTGCAGTTTTGAACCCGTAGAGAATACTGTATATGAATCCCGAAGAATAATATTGTATATGTGCTTCATATGACTTCGAACCCATAGGAAATATTGCATATATGAATTTCGGTCCTGAAGGAAATACTGCGCGTGCAGTTTTGAACCCGTAGAAAAATGCTCCATATATAATTTTGAACCCGAAGAAGGATACTGCAGACGCACTTAAGCCCGTATAAAATACTGCGTATAATTTTGAACCCTGAAGAAAATACTGCGTGTGCAGTTTTGAACCCGTAAAGAATACACCCTCTCCCCTCTTTTTTTTTTTTCTTTTTGGTGGGTGCGATTATGTGTCAGGGAGATAATTTCGTCTTTCTTCATGTGCAGATATCTCGTTACTAAACTGTTATGAAGAAATCCGACAAGATGTTACCTGAACAAAATTTCGCCTCATCGAAGGATGTTCATAGTTCCAAACCAAACACGGATGATGAATTCTTTGCTAGACCCCTCGCCCCTGCTCGGAAGAATCACCCAGGTTTCGTGCCAATTTTGTTCAGGTGGTGAAGATGAAAAGAAAACACGTTCGGTTCGCCCAGAGAACACCATACGGTTCTGTCTTCATAAAGGGGTATACTCTTCTTCCAACATTGATTTCAGGATGTGTCAAAGCCCATTGCGTTCTTTTGATAGATGGGTTGAGTTCATGGTGAGTAGGGAGCACATAAATACCAACTTGACTCGAGCGCAGATTATTGATCTTTGTCGAGCCTCAGTAAATCTCCAAATTAGGAAGGATATCCCGGGCTTGGTTGCTTTCATCTCCAGATGGTGTTCGGACACCCACACGATCATATGTAGATGGGGTGAAATAACTTTCTCTTTGGAGAGTGTGGCTCTCTTGCTGAATCTTCCGATAACCGGGAATCTTAATATCCGATTGTCTGAAGGTGAGGAAAAATACGGGAAGACCTTGCCACTAAGTTGGGAGATTACGCTCGGAAAGACTCCACTGCGAAGTCGAAGGATTCTTTCCGGAAAGAGGATGAAAGGTTCTTTTATAGCTGGTGGATATGTCAATGGTTTCCGGATGAGCTGGAACCTAAACAGAAAAGCAGTGATCTTCATGTTGCAGCATTTTTGGCTCTCTGGTTGTCTAGAGACATTTTTGATGACGGTTCTGGCAAGAAGGAAATAAGACCAGAGTTGCTAGTGATTGCTGTGAAGTTAGCAAAAGGTGAAGTTCTTCCCATTGGCAAGCTATTCCTTGATTCCCCGTATGTGCATCTGGATCACCTAGTTGCGAACATGCGAGTTTCGAATGGTTTCATGAAAGTGGATTCATATGTGCACGTTGCTTTCCTGCAAGTCTGGCTATGGGAGCACTTTGAGAAGTATGCTCCTAAACCGTTTCCTTCGATCCCTGCGAGTTGGGGCGGCTCCCGAATTCTTCGATGGGTGAATAAGCGTCCAAGAGTTGGCATGAGCTTGGTTAGTTTTCTCGATAAGTCGCATGAAATCAATTTTCGCCCATGGGATCCGGTCCATAGGTCGGTGACTCAAATTGACACCTTTGCTTCTGCTCCGCTCATGTCTTTATCTTCTGACGACAGCTTGAGTGTTGGTGAAAACTTGTTTGTTCAAAGTTGCATGTCCGGCTATATGCCGTCTTTCTTCATGGGGTCTTTCCGAATAGCTGCTTACAATATTGACCGTGCTGCTCGTCACATGGGTTTCGATCAAGGGGTGCCTCTTTCTTACCATCTGGTGGTTCCTAAGGATTCATTGCATGCCGCCCTCAATGCCAGTGCCCTTGAGCCGGGTATCCGCCTTTCCTTCTTTCAGACGGGAAGAGTAACTTCGACGACTTTTGGTTATAATGAGTTCTGGTACGATGAGTTCACTATGATCCAAGATTTTGTAAATCACGTGGTGGAGAATGTTCGTTGTAAACCTTCCCCAGCAGTTTTGAAAAAGTATCCAATGTTGAGAGATCCCAAGCGAAAGTTGCCTGGTAATTCGGAAAGTCCCCAGGCAAAGGAACAGAGAACGAAGAATCGTGTCTTTGGCGGGTTCCGGACGGTTTCAAAAGATCCTCCCGCAGCTCTCGTGTCTTTCGATTCTTCCAATAACTGTGTATGTGTCGCCCCCTTGTTGGTTTGTCTCAAAACACGTGAATTTCTGCTTGAAAACATGTGTCTTGTTTCTTCCGGTGGCTTCGGTAGTGTTAATGCTTTTGCTTCCCTTGCACGTTGCCAGGAGACGGCAATTTCTTTGAAGAATTCCGGTGGCACTGAGCCTACTCATAGCGGTGATGAGTCAGAGAAAGAAGAAAGTTCGACAAGTGAGAGTGATTCCTCTGGCAAAGACCGGGTTCTTTTTCGGGAAGTGGTTCGGTGAGTTTCGCGCTTCTTTTCTTTTTTTCTTCCGTTTATTCTTTTGAAAAATGTCTAACTCAAGTTCGCGGGGAGGAATCCGGTTCGGAGGACGATTGCAGGGTGGAGCCACACGAAAACTTGCCTTTGGTGTCCACCGCCGGTGACTTGGAGATGGGAGTTAGCCAATTGCCGGGCACAGATGTGGTTCAAACGGTGGATGATTCTCTGATAGTTGATTCCGTAGACATGGAAGAAGACCCTTTGCGAGTCGTGAGGCCGGTTGCAGGCGCCATTTTTTATCCCCCGTACTTGGTTCCTTATCCAGGTCATGTGATGGTTGGCGGTTTCGGCCGTGTCGGCTAAGTATGAGGCGTTGTACACCGTAACGGGAGAAGTACGGACATATGGCCACAACCAAGAAGGTCACTAGTCGATTTGCGCTGGTTAAGCGTGTGGAAGAGGCTTTATCTTCCATCGAGGATATGCGTGAGGTGACTGGTCACACCGTTTCTGAAGACGTTATTGCCGACTTTCTGCTTCATCTTATCGACCATTCCTGATCAAGAATCTTCATCTATACTTTCTGCAAAGTTGTTTTCTGATCATCAGTGTGATGATCAGAAAATCATAATCTCGCTAGGTCAAATTCTCGCAGGCCTTCCCATTCCTCTCTACAATCCCGAGATACCTTTATTTTATGAAATTCTTGCTCATGAGAAATTCTCGCGAGCTATTTACCAACTAAGTGGTGATTGCATCCGTCTAATGCTTGAATTCGCCAACCGTGGCGGCCGGTAAGGGATCTTTATATCCCGATGATGTCAAAGATCCTAGATTCGCGGATTTAGAAATAGACGATTTGAGAAATATACCGTGGAAAACTTTTCTGAAAATTATGAAGTAATAAATATGAGAAATGATAAATCTCGTTGGGGTGCTCGATTGAAGAGAAAAGATAATATTTCCAGTTGTTTATAGGTGAAAATCGTTTCCGCCGATTTCGGTAAATTTGGTAGGTGAGTGAGAAACTGGTTTAAACCCTAAACAAATGTGTTGCACGTGAGCACTTTATAGATTCGAGAGATCAATCTATACAAGTCCGGCCTAAACCAAGAAATGGCCGTTCCAGACTTGCTTCGGTCACAAAGTGGAGGAGAAGGGTTGATTTGGGGAGGGAAGCAAAGAAAGGTGTGAGGCCGAATAGTTGGGAGAGTAGTGTCTCGACTTGTATCAGAAAGTGAAAGCTTAGGAAGCTTGCAAGAGATGAAAGCTTTTTTTGGGTAGCTTGCAAAGTTGCCTTTTCTGAGAGTATTGTATTTTTCTCCTGACCGAGACTTGTTGTCTGGTGGAAATAGGTAAGACCTATTTATACAAGTCGATATTGAAACGTACCTTGGCCTCATGAAGGAAGAGAGTAAAGGGTGAAATAATGGGAGGAGGTGGTAACCGCATGGTGTTAATGGGTGAAAACGTTTTCACCATTATTTTCTCATTTATTTGACCGCTTTATTCCTATTCACGCTTTCTTAATGTGAGCGTAGTGTACGCTGCAAGCTGTGACCGCCAAACCAAAACCCTGGGAAAGCATCCCCGGTTTGTGTTGATATCTCGAGTGTTGGTTGCACCTTGAGTGCAAGTGGCGATGCTAGTGGCGCGTGTGGCATGTGCCATTGTCATGTGCGGAATGCCTTTGTTGCGGGTTGCATCTTGAGTGCGAGTAGCAATGCCAGAGCTGCTAGTGGCGTGTGTGGCATGTGCCAATGGCATGTGCGGAATGCCTTGGTGGTAGGTTGTACGTTGAGTGTAAGTGGCAATGCCTGCTAGTGACGTGTGTGGCAAGTGCCAATGGCGTGTTCGGCCATTAGGGTCGTGGCCTGGTAAGAAAAGCTACCAGCGATGCGTGTTGGCATGTGCCAATGGCATGCTCGGCCATTAGGGCCATGGCCTGGTAAGAAAAACTACCAGCGAGCGTGTTGGCATGTGCCAATGGCATGCGTGGCCAATTTGGGTCGTGCCTTGGTAGAAAAAGCTACCAGCGAGCGTGTTGGCATGTGCCAATGGCATGCGTGGCCAATTTGGGCCTCGCCCTGGTAGAAAAAGCTACCAGCGAGCGTGTTGGCATGTGCCAATGGCATGCGTGGCCAATTTAGGCCGCGCCACAGTAGAAAAAGCTACCGGTGGTGCGTGTTGGCATGTGCCAATGGCATGCGTGGCCAATTTGGGCCGCGCCCTCGGGTAGAAAAAGCTACCAGCGAGCGTGTTGGCATGTGCCAATGGCATGTGTGGCCAATTTGGGCCGCGCCCTAGTAGAAAAAGCTACCAGCGAGCGTGTTGGCATGTGCCAATGGCATGCGTGGCCAATTTGGGTTGCGCCTTGGTAGAAAAAGCTACCAGCGAGCGTGTTGGCATGTGCCAATGGCATGCGTGGCCAATTTGGGTCGCGCCTTGATAAAAAAAGCTACCAGCGAGCGTGTTGGCATGTGCCAATGGCATGCGTGGCCAATTTGGGTCGCGCTACGGTAGAAAAAGCTACCAAATTAGCGTGTTGGCATGTGCCAATGGCATGTGTGGCCAATTTGGGTCGCGCCTTGGTAGAAAAAGCTACCAGCGAGCGTGTTGGCATGTGCCAATGGCATGCGTGGCCAATTTGGGTCGCGCCTTGGTAGAAAAAGCTACCAGCGAGCGTGTTGGCATGCGCCAATGGCATGCGTGGCCAATTTGGGCCGCGCTACGATAGAAAAAGCTACCAGCGAGCGTGTTGGCATGTGCCAATGGCATGCGTAATAATTTGGCCTAGGTTGCATGGTTTTCAAGCCTAGGCGTGGGCGCTACTTTGGCATGGCGCGGCCTGTAAGGGTGTTTGGCTTGGCGTGGCGTGATTAGTGTAGCTAGGGCCAAGGCGAGTGCATTTGGCATGGCACGGCTAGCTCGGGCTAAGTGTGGCTGGCATGATTTGCCATTGGCACGGAGGTGAGGCTAGCATGGTTGGCATGCTTGGCGCGTTTGGTATGGTCGGCATGCTTTGCCATTGGCATAGAGGTGCGACTAGCTTGGGCTAGGTGTGGATGGCATGATTTGTCATCGGCACGGAGGTGCGGCTAGCATGGTTGGCATGCTTTGGCGCGTTTGGTGTGGCTGGCATGATTTGCTATTGGCACAGAGGTGCGGCTAGCTTGGGCTAGGTGTGGCTGGCATGATTTGCCATCGACACGGAGGTGCGGCTAGCATGGTTGGCATGCTTTGGCGCGTTTGGTGTGGCTGGCATGATTTGCCATTGGCACAGAGGTGCGGCTAGCTTGGGCTAGGTGTGGCTGGCCTGATTTGCCATCGACACGGAGGTGCGGCTAGCATGGTTGGCATGCTTTGGCGCATTTGGTGTGATTAGCGTAGCTAGGGCCAAGGCAGAGTGCATTGGGCATGGCGCGGCTAGCTTGGGTTAGGTGTGGCTGGCATGATTTGCCATTGGCACGGAGGGGAATTAGGGTTTCGTTCGTTGTAACCCTAATTTGAAAAAATACCCCCTATTAATTACTGACTACATGCATTAAATGTCCTAATAAATGTGTCACTGGTGACATTAGGTTATTTGGGATTTTACGACTTTACCCTTCTGTTTATAAACCACCATCAACACCAGTGATAAGCTGCTCATGCAAGATATTGACTGGCACTCGGGCAAAAATAATGTTCCTTAGTATTCCAAAGATGAGAAGTGGTGGGTTGTTCCTCTGTTTTTGAGCGGACCTTATATTGCAGGTTCTCATATACTCCCTGCAAATCTCGCAAACTATCAACCTTGGGAATTTAAGTGGCCCGAGAAGGCAAAAGAGGTATACTTCCTATTTCAGGTTTGCTTTGCGATATTTCCTTCCTCTTATACTTAATAGACTTGTAAAATTTTCAGATTGCCAAATTGAAAAGGAGTTATAAAAGACGTCCCAAGGAAAGTACTCTAGCGATACTCCGATCAATCACGGATGAAGTAAGAAATACTTTATTTTGTTATTTTTAACAATATTGTTGCCTTTGTTTCTTATCTTCATTCGTGTGCGAAGGTTATTGAAGAAATTGACATTCCCGAAGCTGCGAAGGTTAAGGACAAGAATAAAATTACTCTTCGCAAGGATAAATATTCTGCTCCATCTTCTAAAAAACAGAAAATCCATCCCTCTTCTCGTTCTAGTTCCCAAACCAGCGAGAGTTCTGACGAAGATGAAAATGAGGTTGGTACTTCCTCTGCGAAGGAGGGTCATTCGGTTGCTTCTGCTATGGCGTAATTGTCTAGTGTCTTCTCCGATTCTATGTAAGGATTGGGTGATGATCATTTATCTGCCACTTGCGAAGCTCTTGCTAAAATTTGCGATGCCCCCCTGTTAGAGGATAATGAATCTTTTCGCGGAGTTTCCCGAACAATGACTCCCAGTCTCTTAAATGCACTCAGTGCTTTGGTATGTTCATATTTCGTTATTTCTTTGCGATTTCGATTATAAACCTTATATTAACAATTTCTTTACTTTCCTTTATAGTCTGGGAGAGCTTCCTTTGTTGTTGCCTCAGACCTCGAGAGAAGACGCAACAATCTTGAGAAGAAAAATCTTCAACTTAAAGAGAAGAACAAAGAGCTAGAAATTGAAGTTGCGACATCTCGCAAGAAGGATGCTAAAATCCAACAGTTGGAAGTTGAGTCTTCTTCCCAGAACGACAAAATATCTACACTTCAAAGTGCTAATTAGCAACTTTATGGTATAACACCCTCCTTCTTTCTCTATTTCTACTTTGCCGTTTATTTTCCTTTGCCTGACTTATTATTTTCGCAGACATTTATAATCTTTCTGACGAAGCCATCCTTCTCCATTCATTCCCTGAACCTATGGATGATGATGCTCTTCTCGCTCATTTCAATGAATCTTTAAGTAGTTCTTCAAACAAGACTAATTATCTCTCATTAAATGAACTTCGAACCAAATTTCATCTTTTAGAAATTGAACATAGATCTAGTTTAGGTTTATCCAACCGATTTAAACGTTTATATCTTGACTCCCAGGAGAGTAATAGTATTCTAAGGAAAAAGATTAGCAGCCTCATAGATGATAAGGATCGCATTGCTAATCAAGGTGCACAAGCATTAGCAAAATTCCAAAAACTATTCTTGAAGTCCAAATTGAACGAGATGAATCCCTTCGCCAAAATGCCATACTTAATGAGCGAGAAAATCAAATTCGTTCACTTCTTGTCATAAATAATGATGATGAATTCGCTTGGGCTGCGAAGGTTCTAGATAATGTCAGAAATAACTAAGGTGTTAACGTCAGTCTTCATGCTGAGCATAATGCCTTGGTTAAAGATATGATTTCTGACAGAGAAGGTTGTTTTACTATTCTTCATTATTTTTCCACTTCTTTTTACGAAACTGTTATTAAGCTGCTAATTCAATGTCATTTGTTCGCAGAATCTGAGAGGAGATTTCAAACTAGAATCAAGGAACTTGAATCTGAGAAAGCGCAACTCGCCAAAGACTTCTCTCTTCGCAATGACAAATATTCTAAGATGAAGAAGCAACTACAAACTACTGTGGCGAATTTCAATAATGATGTTGTTCGTTTTCGCAATCGAACTATTGAACAAATTTGCAATGATCACGACATTCCTCTTTCTTCATATCCTTGTCTTCTCGATGAAATTACTGATAATATACCTTGCTCAGATGTCTCTGATAGTGATGTAAGCGAAGAAGAAGAATCTGATAAAGAATCTGATAAAGAAGAATAAGTTGCTAGATTGTTCCATTTTCCTTTCTCTTCTTGTGATATTTGTAAATTTATCCTTTTAACCTTCCATTTTGTAATCTCTTATTGTAAATTTATCATATGAAAATAAATAACAAGTTTTTATTCTAATCATTCCCATACTTGCCTCTGTTATTTATTTTCATATGAGATAAATCAAGCCGATAATCTTTAAGTAATGATACTTCTTAATTTCGCAATCACGTTGTCGATTCTTCATGAGATAAATGAAGAAAATATACTCGCAAGCTTGTTTGCTTACTTGATTTCTTGTGTTATTTTATCATCATTTATGTTGAAATTCACCATTGCGACAAAATCGCAGGACGTCTTTACATTTTCATGTAATGACCCATTGATCTTGTCTTATCATTGTCTTTGTGTGGTCTTATATTGCCTTCCTAGGTAAAGGTCTTATTTTGCCACCCCTCATTTTGCATCAATATGACAAGTCTAAATATTCTTGCGAATATAAAATCCCATGACATTGACGTCTTGCGACAAGATCGCAGGACGTCCTTACACTTTCATGTAATGACCCATTGATCTTGTCTTATCATTTCTTTAGTATTTTTGCCTCTGCAGGATATTTCATTTGCGACAATATGACAGGCCTAAATGTTCTTGCGAATATAAAGCCCCATGACATTTCCGTCTTGTGACACTTATCATCTCCCTAATGGAGGGTGCCGCCCTTATCATCTCCCCGGTTGCCCCTTAAAGGAGGCGTACATCGGCCATACAAGACTAGCTCCTCCCATCCGGTCTTAACAACAACCAGTTATTTTCGCATCCTCTTACCTATAGGGTTTATGGTTACGAGATCGCACCCTAAGTGGAGTTTTCTTCGGGCCGAGTGCAACATATGCCAAGACTTGCCAAGAATGGCCGAGACACTTCAAATGCCCCAGGCACTCTTGGCTCAACCGTGTACCCTGGCGCCTTGAGCATACACTGACTCCTTGGAAGAGACCCTCGGGCGTCCAACCAGGGTATAACCTTATATATATAGTTGGAAATCCAAGGTATCTCTCCCGGATAGGCTTTCATGGGCCCCAAATCTCCATGACTCGGGTTCCGGAGCGGTGTAACCTTTTCACCGAGCCATGTCAAGAGATACCCCTTATATGACGCACTTTAGGTCTTACATTTGCCTCTTACGAAATATCATTCGCGAACTAGGGTGTACGCCATAAAGGTTCGTCCCATTCACTCACTCTTTCATTTTTGTTAATTCATTCAATCATTCATTTTTGGTTTTCTCTTGTTATTTTGTTTGCGAAGCTATCGCACGATCTTGCTTTCTTTATTCATTTTTGTTTTTCAATTCTTCAATCAGATTTTCATACATTCTTGATGGCGATATTCTCGCGTATTTCTTCTTCAATTATTGTTTATTCATTTCTTACACTTTTTGCTCCCTTGCTCTCGCCTCTGCACCATTCAAGTCTCTTAATGATTCATTTCCATCATAATTTTCAACTGTTTTCTTGCACTTGCTTCGCAATGTATCTTCACCTCTTGTATTTATGGTATCCACCATCAAGCTTTCTCTTCTTTGTTCATCTTTTATATTTTGCTTCCAGCCCTTTCTTTTTGCAGCTCTTTCCTCGCAACTCTCCACATCAATCTCATA
Organism: Papaver armeniacum; assembly: GCA_023531295.1. Taxonomy (NCBI): domain Eukaryota; kingdom Viridiplantae; phylum Streptophyta; class Magnoliopsida; order Ranunculales; family Papaveraceae; genus Papaver; species Papaver armeniacum. The sequence continues at coordinate 98,468 of JAJJWW010018923.1, forward strand.
GCATTTTTGTCCTTCCATCCAGTCTCCCTTTATAACTCCAACACCGCTAGGATGAGGAAATTTTATACACTGATGATAAGTCGACACTACGCCCAGAATTTCGTGCAACCATGGCCTTCCGATCAATGCATTATAAGGGGACTCCACATCGACTACACAGAACAAAATTTCAGTTGATAATCCTTGCAAGGGTACTCTCATATGAACTTCTCCTTTAGGCTTATTCGATGTGCCATTGAAACCATATATTTTATATGTCGAAGGTATCAATTCTTCATCCTTCCCACCCATAGTCTTGTAAGTATGGTAAAAAAGAATGTTTACTGAGCTCCCTGTATCAATTAAGATTCTATTGATCGCCCAGGAATTTTCTGCTTCATCATCTTCGCCATCTACAGGTTTTGGATTAATTTCCAATTTTACAACCAACGGGCTATCATGCATCTCTCCGCCTTCAGGGAATGTCTTCCGCAATTGAACGAAATAATCTGCATTTGCCATTCTTTTAATCTGCGATGTCTTCGCGATGTTCATCACTTCTCTATTATCGCATCCTCGCGAAAACCCTACTGAGAACATTATCATGAAAATCTTCAATTGTTCGGTATGAATGTACAATGGAGTTGCAAAACAAATTTTTAGCTTTCGATCCAACTTCTATTACGAATATTTCTTTCCCCTTTGCTAAATTTGTTCTGTGCATTTCTGGCGGTGGTGGTAACGGTTGAACCTTCTCTTCACTTTTCAGAAAATGACTCAGCTTTCCTTGGTCAATCATTCTGAGGATGATTCTTTTTATATTTCTGCAGTCATTTGTTAAGTGTCCATGAAAGCGGTAGTAAGAAAGTAACTCGTGACTTCTATCACTTGGTGGTGGCTCATTCCCCATGTTCCATGGTGCAGGTATGTTTTCCATCAAAAGTATAGATTCCCATATTTTTTCCACACTAGTATTTAATGGTGGCATTTTGATTTCCTCCCATACTACTCTGTGACTTCGCTATCCTCCATGATAATTCTGCCTTCGACCTCCATAAGTTTCTTGCGGATGATCAAGTCTTTGAATTTTGTTATTGCCGCCACGGTTGTAGTAGTTCCTTTCTCTTTCAAATTCTTCCTGATCACGGCTTCCCATAGCTACTATCTTTGGCTGTCCATTATCTATTATCTTTTCTTGTTGCCCTTGCGAAGTGCTCGCTCATCGTGTTTATCAACTTGGGTAATAAGCTTGCATTCGCAGACATTTGAATTTGTATTCGCAATCGGGTATGATTCCATCTCGTTTTGCCTTTCCTCTAGAGCAATATATTCCTCCTGAAGTTCTCGCAACTCAGTCATTGTAATTGTATTCTTGATTCTAAAGATTTGAATATATAACAAATTGGTTGCGAACATAGCATTTATGAATGATAAAATAAGATATCTTTCATCCACTTGTCCAGCCATTTCGCTACACATTGTCTTCCACCTCACAGTTAAGTGTCTCAAACTTTCGCCAACTCTTTGTTTCAGCCCAAATACATCTTCAATTCCTGGTCGCGAGGAGTTGTTACTTATATATGCCCCTAAGAATATAGCTTGTAAATGGTTGAATGACGTGATTGTATTTCTTGGTAAACCTTCAAACCATTTTAGTGCTTCTCCTGTTAAACTTGATGCGAAATATTTGCATAATATGGCGTCATGATTTTCCCACTGTAGCATACATCTCACGTATGCTTTGATGTGTTGTATTGCGCAAGTTGTTCCATCAAAAATGCTGGTTAATGCGGGTAAATTGCATTTTGGGGGTATTCCTCCTAACTGCACCTCTAGTGTAAAGGGGGTTTTCGCAAGCTTCTTCGATGGCCTCATCCAATTGTCTTCTTCCTCCTCCTCTTCTATTGTTCAACATTCCTATCATCTCTGCCAACTCTCTTAAGATTTGTTCATTTACATCAGGGTTCGAATTTATTGGTCTTTTTAGCTCTGCCTCTCTCCTTCTCGCGTTCATGTCTACTTTGATTTTCTTGTTCAGCATTTTCTTCTCTTCTTTCTCTACGACTTTCTCCTTCATCTCGTTCACGAATTCGCACACCATTGTATCCATCATTTTCTCTTCTTGGTTGTCTATCAGTTCTCCTTTGTATTCTTTCATATTCTTCATTTATATTTCCATTGTTGCGATTTTGCTCGCGCCTTCTTTCTCGATTGTCATGATTGTTCTGCCGAATTGCTTCCTCCAATTCCCATTCTTCCATTTCTACTCTTAATCTTTCCCTTTCGCAAGCTAGACGCGCTTGTTCAATATAATGCTTTTCGATGTCATCTTCAATCTCCTTTTGTTTCCTCTGTGTTTCTCTCCCCGCAAGTATTCTTCTTCCTTCTTCCCGATTTTCTTCACCAATTGGACTATTCCTTGCCTATTTCCTTGATTTCCGTCATTTTGGCCATTCTGTAAAACCTCAGGACGTGGAATACACACCACTTCTCTCCTTTCGCAGCATCCTTCACCGAGATTTGGCTCTCTTTCTAGATTTTCTTCATTAACATTTTCTACAGGTGATATTCTCCTCATATCATCTCTAACCGATCCTGATCTTTACGGTATTACTTCTCGACCTTCTATTCTCGCAACCTCATATTTTCCATTCTTAACTCATGGTTTTGCCTTGTTAAATTTGCACGTTCTTCCGCTTCTAATCGCCTTTCTTCATGTATTGTTTGCCTCAATGCTTCTAATGCTGCGACTTCTTCATTTCTATGAATTGTTTCTCCCATCTCTTCTCGATTTCTCTCTTCTTGTCCATTATTTATCAATTGTTGCACTTCTTCTCTTTCTTCCATAGAATCCGATCTCCATGTATGCACACTCACTCTATCATAATCTATTACTCTATTCGATGCTGGTTGAATTGGTGGTTGAATTTGACCTTCTTCTCTATTTCTTGCGTTTATTCTTGATGGTTCACCTACTTCATTTCTCCTTTCTCCAGCTAATCTCCCACTTCTTCTTACAATTGTTGGTTGTTCTGATGCATTCCTTCTTCTAGCCATTTCTCAATTTTAGTAAGTTGTTGAAAATTATGCGAAATTTCTTTCTTGTTACTCCTGATTCTTTCAATTCACAAGGTTGATCTCTACTCAATCCCTGTTTCTAGCGCCATTATGTAGTTGCAGGAAATCCTACACTACACCCCTCACTAGAATATACACAATTAAGTCATTTTAAGATCAATGATTATGATTTCTATTGATTGAATACTTGAATCTTTACAATATGAAATAGAAATGAGTTAAAGAATTACAATCACTCTAAAACTTTCTCTCTCCTCAAAACTTACTTAACAATTCAAAAAAAAGAACTCCCCTACAACAGATTTACTCAACCCTTTATATAGGGTAGTACACAATGGATGACAGCTAAGCTATCCTTTATTTTCGGGAATATCTTGCGAGGTATCGCAAGTGTACAAATATATAATCTCGCCACTCTCCTAAATCTCGCTGAATCTTCATATCTTTCTCGTGTTTTGGCTATCGTCATTCATTGCGTCATTCATATTACTCTTTCTGTGACACCTTCGCAATATCGTCATTTGTTAATCTCGCGAAGTATTGATGTCGAGATATTCTAATCCTACAGAAATCAATAATTAATAACTTTATCGAGGGATCCACTAAAAAACTTTAAAATGTCAATTAAATTCCTATCCTTAGCAATGCTGCCATAAATCTCAAGAAAAGAATCATACGCAAAAATAATTAAATGAGCAATAGAGGGACTATTTGTAGTGACCTTGGCACCTATGATTTTACTATACATTGAAGCATGTATAAGTAACTTAGACAAATATTCCATACAAAAAATAAATATAATTGGTTCCATAGGGCCACTCTGCTTAATTCCCCTAGTGTCACCTGAAGCAATTTAATAATAATAGCCTAAGAAACACATGGATGCAATTATAAATGAGATCACAAAATCCTTTCGAGAAATGAACATTCGAAAACACGCAAAAAAAATCTGAAGAATTGATCATATTTTATTTTATTTTCCTTTATATATGTAATATCATGAAAAATAGATGCAACTTTTTAACTGCTACTCTGGGTGATTCTTGTGGAATAGGAAAATCAAGGATATTTCAGTCCACTTTAGACTCAACAAATTTCCAAAATGGACGGGAAAACCCTCAAATTTAAAGGTTTGTAGATCGAAAAGGAACATCTGACGAACAACAAATGTTCAGCCGCGAGACATATGTTGAGACGCACTACACAATTTTTGTTACTGCGCGACCAATGTTGAGTCGTGCTGCAGGCTTCTTCGGCCGAGCAATGGTGGTTGAGTCGTGCATATAATGTTCAGTATCTCAACGGCTAGATCCAAAGACTCTCTTTGAATTCTCTATAAGTACTTACCATTTCAAAAACACCTTATCCACGCCTTCTTTTATCATCTCTAAATGTCTTCATAATCATAATTTCTTGCAAAAAAATGATATCAAATTCGCAACAAAGATTGTCTCAAGCTTCCGGTAGAGTTCGTGGACGAAAGGTTTCAATGGGTGGAGATAAATCTATCCATAAAACTATTATTTTTACAGTCGATGTTATTAATGGTGCGCAACAACATGATGCAACTTTTTAGCAGATTTTTTTGATAAATTATCATTGTTATCATCATATCGACAAACAAGTTGTTGAATATACAGTTGTGGTTATTCAGATAAATCGATACAAAATAAGAAGCGATGTTGAAGTTGATATGGTAAGAACATTTCAAAAAAATTGAAATTATAAATTGAATTTATTAAAGTATTATGATCTTAAAATTAATTATTTTACCTAAATTGCAGGAAGGTATGGTTTGGGACTAATAGCAAAGATCACACAAAAGTGGTTTCCTATATGAAAGTTATATTAACGTTCCGAACGAAATGAAAATATTTAACTCCATAGGGTAATTAAATACCAACTAGATCTACATACTCTCCTATTTCACTAACATTTGAAAATAGCAAACCATATTCTTACCTGAAACCACTTCACCTCAAGAGAATGAAAACCAAAACTTGAAGCACTCAATTCTAATCCCAGAGTTCATAACACCACACACACAAAAAAGTTGGGGGTAAAGAAACTCAAAATTAGCGAGAAAAGAATCCCAAGAAAGTTTATTTTCATCAAATGAGTTTCACATGGTCGAGTACATGGAGCACGATCATCTGGCAGAACAAGCAAGGTCAACACAATTTGTTTGGTAGTTAGGAAGCTTTGAAAAAATCATCTTTCACAAGACAAACATTACTATGATTATAACAAATATGAAATTATTTCCATGAACAGTTCAACTATAAATACCACGCAAACTATCCACTATAAGAAAGTCAATGGCTATGGAGATGAAGTAGATGCTTAAAACATTAATAATTGAATTGTCTTACTTGAATTAGTTATTTTTAAAGTTAATTTTTGTTTAATGTAGTGTTATGCTTAAATGTAGTAGTTTATTTCCATTTAGTTTCAACTAAATGTAATTGTTATACTTAAATGTAACGACTTTTAAATTTAGTTTCAATTGATGCAATAGCTATGCAAAATTTAAATGTATTAGCTTATAACTTATCCATGAATTTAAATAGTTGTTAGAATCATTAAATGTTCGTTCAAGTTACATAAATTAATATTATATTAGTGTTTAAGGGTGAAAACGGTTTCTGCTGATTTCGGTAATTTCGCGTGAGTGGGTCAGAAACTGAGTCTAAACCCTAAACAATGTACTGCAAGGGAGTACTTTAGATTCAAGAGATCAATCTGTACAAATTCGGTCTAAACCAAGAAATGGCCGTTCCAGACTTTCTTCGGTCACAAAGTGAAGGAGAAGGGTTGGTTTTAGGGAGGGAAGCGAAGAAAGTGTTGAGACCAGAATAGTTGATTCCGGAAGAGTAGTTGTTTGACTTGTATCAGAAAGTGAAAGCTAACAGATGGGAAAGCTAGCAAGTGGTTTCTGAGTGTTGTATGCTCCTGACCCAAAACTTGTTGTTTGGTGGAAATAGGTAAGGCCTATTTATACAAGTCGTAACATAACGTACTCCGGTCTCGTAGAAAATGGAAACAACTGAGTAAAGTGGAAGGAGGTGATAAATGGGTAACGCCTGGAATTGATGTTCCATAATGAAAGGAGCGTTTCACCATTATTCCTTGTATTTACTAACCGACTCATTCTTATGACACTTTCATGTAACGGGCGTAGTGTACGCCGCACGCTGTAAACCGCCAAACCAATACCCTTTATGAACATCCCCCAGTTTGTGACATGTGTTGGATGTCTCGAGTATTTTCATGGGAAGACGTGTAGCAAGGTATTACGTGTGGCATGGTGGCATGCCAGTGGCCATGGTAGAGTCGACATGGCTTTGCCAATGAATAGGCGCGGCCAAATTTGGGGTTTAGATGCAAACCTTGATGTTTTGGCTTTGGGCCGTAAGTTAGGTGACGAACTTGAACGGACGAGATCCACATCTCAGAGGGAAGGATAGCCGTTGATTATTGCAATCCTCCGTTTTAGCAGCCAACGTTGAGCATGGCTTTTCCATAGAGTGGGCGCGGCCAAATTAGGGTTTAGGTGCAACCCGTGTGTTTTGGCTTTGGGCCGCAAGTTTCCATGCGTCAGGTGGCGAACTTGTGTTGTTGAAATCTGCATCTCAAAGAGAATGGTAGCCGTTGATTATTGTAACCCTCCGTTTTAGAAGCCAACGTTGAGCATGGCTTTGCCATAGAGTGGGCGCGGCCAAATTAGGGTTTAGGTACAAACCGTGTGTTTTGGCTTTGGGCCGCAAGTTGCCATGCGTCAGGTGGCGAACTTGTGTGGTCGAGATCTGCATCTCAAAGAGAAGGGTAGCCATTAATTATTGGAACCCTTCGTTTTAGCAGCCAGCATTGAGTCATGGCCTTGTCAAAGAGTAAGCGCGGCCAAATTAGGGTTTAGGTGCAAACCGTGTGTTTTGGCTTTGGGCCGCAAGTTGCCATGCGTCAGGTGGCAAACTTGTGTGGTCGAGATCTGCATCTCAAAGAGAATGGTAGCTGTTGATTATTGCAACCCTTCGTTTGTAGTAGCCAGCGTTAAGTCATGGCCTTGTCAAAGAGTAGGCGCGGGCCGCGCGGCCAAATTAGGGTTTAGGTGCAAACCGTGTGTTTTGGCTTTGGGCCACAGGTTGCCATGCGTCAGCTGGTAACTTTGGATGACTAAGATCTGCATCTTAAATGGAAGGGTGGCCGTTGATCGTTGCAACCCTTCATTTTGGAAGCCAATGACGTGAAGGAGAGGCTGGCATGGTATAGGCGCGGCCAAAACTAGGGTTTGGTGAAAGTGGTGTTTTGGCTTTGGGCCGCAAGTTTCCATGAGTCAGGTGGCGAACTTGTGTGGTCGAGATCTGCATCTCAAAGAGAAGGGTATCCGTTGATCGTTGCAACCTTTGTTTTGGCAGCCAATGACCTGAAGGAGAGGCTGGCATGGTATAGGCGCGGCCAAAACTAGGGTTTGGTGCAAACCGTGATGTTTGGCCTTGGGACGCAAGTTGCCGTACGTTAGGTGGCGAACTTGGATGGTCGAGATCTGTATCTCGAAGAGAAGGGTAGCCGTTGATTATTGCAACCCTACGTTTTGTCATAGAGAAATAGCTGGCATGGTTTTCCATTGGCACGGTGGAGCGACTGGCATGGTTGGCATGCCTTGGCGCAGAGACGTGGCTGACATGGTTTGTCATTGGCACGGTGGTGCAGCTGGCATGGTTGGCATGCCTTGGCGCAGAGACGTGGCTGGCATGGTTTTCCATTGGCACGGTGGTGTGGCTGGCATGGTTGGCATGCCTTGGCGCAGAGACGTGGCTGGCATGGTTTTCCATTGGCACGGTGGTGCGACTGACATGGTTGGCATGCCTTGGCGCAAAGACGTGGCTGGCATGGTTTTCCATTGGCACGGTGGTGCGGGCCGGCATGGTTGGCATGCCTTGGCGCGCAGACGTACGGGCATGGTTTGCCATTGGCATGGTGGTGCGGCTGGCATGGTTTCCATACCTTGGCGCAGAGACGTGGATGGCATGGTGGTGCGGCTGGAATGGTTGGCATGCCTTGGCGCAGAGACGTGGCTGGCATGGTTTGCCATTGGCACGGTGGTGCGGCTGGCATGGTTGGCATGCCTTGGCGCAGAGACGTGGCTGTCATGGTTTGCCATTGGCACGGTGGGAGAATTAGGGTTAGGTGTATACAGAGGTGATGTCAGTTAATACTAAGGGTTTTGTCGTGGAACATGACACATGTATAAAGAAAATGTACCCTAGTAATTCTTACGTAAATAAGCTGATTGTTTCAATAAATGCGCTATTGGTCATAGTGACGGCATGCCCGATATACGGTTTTACGATTTTATCCCTTAGATAAAAACCACCATCAACATTAGTTAAAAAAAATGCTAAAATCCAAATGGCCAAGCATTGAGCAACGCGTTTGGCTACTTTTAAAGATGCACAGTAAAATCCTCTCTAAGATGCTGATGGAGATGGCGGGTTTAAATTCTTTCAGTGGAAAATTTTACTCTCTTACAGGACGGTTATGGAACACTTCAAGATCAGGATTCAAATCTTTGTCTGGATATTAGTCCAGGTAGGACCACGTTGGGTTTCCTCGATGACCATGTTATGCAAAATTTTAGAAGTTAGCCTAATTTTAATCATGCATTGAAGATCATAAAAACGATATGGGCCACAAAAGATGGTGAGAATTCTTTTCAAGATAACAAATGCATGCTCAACATCATTCCTCAAAGGCATTTTGTCATGTACTAAAATACTTCTCATCCATTGAATTGATACCAAGGTCAGACTTATTATAGGATTGACCTAAAGTTAACCATCGTGGATAGATATCGTCTGCCAGATGATACCCCTAAGTGTAGTTATTAACATTGATGGTTAAATTACAATTAGGAGCGATTATATGCTCCCGATATTCAAAGAATGATGATTTATGCAAAACATTGTTTACATTTTGTGAACACAAAGTCCGAAGAAAAGAAACATGTCAAATCCATCATTCATAAGTAGTGAATCTTATAAAATTATAGTTAATTTTGAGTAATGACCCTTATATACTAACCTTCTCATTCAATTGGATATCTTTGTCATACCCGGTCCATGCAATCAAGAATACCTAACATTCCTGGAAAATGCCTTATTGTGTGTTTCATTAAGAATTCTATCATCTATCTAAGTAGGTTTCAGTAGTCAATATGGATCAGTTGTTTTCATTAAGAATTCTGCCACACTCAATATATGCAGTCAAGACTACCTAGTCAATAATGCTAACTACTGTTTCATAATAATTCTAAGATATTAAAATACAGTTGTCTAGTCCATATGGATTTACTTATCGGTGGAACCCGCTGGTACCCCATGATAAAATAATATTCGTAGGGATGTAATGATCTTTTGTTCAGGAATAAATCCTCGTACATGTGGAGCATCATTCTGATACTTAAATAGAGGTTTTACCCGACAAACCTCATTAATAATCATTTGAAACAAGTTGCGGCCCAAAATAATCGATGCTAAAATTGTTCATCAGGATATACACATCCATGGAAAAAATAATCATACATCAACTTTTCGTGGTAAAAGTGTCGTTCTCTCCACGTCCATCTTCCTCTAAAAATTTCTTTTATCTCTAAATTCGTAGGTATTATTGTAGGATCATAATATCGCCACAACAACAATTCGCGAAGACAACGGATAACAACATTGCGAGTGAGTCGCAGAGGGATAAATATAAATGACGCACTGAATGACGATAGGAGGATATGAAATCTGGCGAAAGTTAAGAAGTGTCGCGAGTATGAATATTTGTACGTCTGCGACACTTCGCGAGACATTCCCGAAAAATAAAGGATGAGCTTATTTGTCATTCACTATGTATTACCCTATATAAAGGGATGAGTGAATTTGTTGAAGAGGGAGTTCTTTTTGGATTGAAAAGCAAGTCATTAGGAGAGAGAAACAGAGAGAATGTAATGAGATCTTAAGTGTAATTCCATTATCCTGTGTAAACATTTTTAAGAAAATTATTAATAAACATTCATAATTGTTCATCTATTATCTTTTGAATGGATTAGTTATACAAAATATAGTGAGGGGTATATTGTGGGATTTCCTGCAACTACATATTGGCGCTAGAAACAGGCTTTGAACAGCATTAAAAGAAGAGAATTAACAAGAAATAAATTTGAGATAATTTTCAAAAAATTTACTAAAAGAGAAATGGCTAGAAGAAGAAATGTACTTGAACAACTCGTGAGAAGAAGTGGAAGACTTCTTTGGGGAAAGGAGAATTGAGCAAGGAGAATCGTCAAGGATGAATATGAGAAATGAGGAAGAAAATCATGTTCAACGTTTAATTCCTCCAATAGCAAATGAAACTGTGGATTACGATAGAGTAAGTGTGCACACTTGGAGGACGGATTCTGAGGATGAAAGGGAAGAAGAGCAACAATTGGTAAACAATGGACAAGGAGAAGGAGATCAAAGAATGAATGGGGAAATGAATCCAGGAAATGAAGAAATCACAGCATTGGAAACATTGAGACAAACGATATATGAAGAGAGGCGACTAGAGGCAGAGGAGCGAGCAAACTTGACAAGACAGAATCATGAATTAAGAATGGATAATATGAGATTGCAAAATAGAAGATCGAGAAGCACTGCGAGATCGAGTTCAAGATCAACTAGGGAAGAAAGAAGGAGAGCCTTACCAACAGAAACTACAGAGATAGAAAACCAACGGGAAGCACAAAATCTTAGCTCGGAACATCACGAAACAAGAGAGGACGCAGAAGATCGTTATATTCCCCATCCCGAGAATTAGGCGATTTCAGGGGCCAAATGATCCAGCCAATGAAGGAAGAGCAATACTGCACGGAAGAGAAGCATCGAGATGGCAAAAAGAGATAGTGGACGACATTTAGAAACATTATGCTGAACAAGCACGTTTAGCTCGCGAGAGAGAGAGAGTAAGAGCAGAAGTGGAAAACCAAGAATTGGAAGAAGCAATCCGACAAAATAATCATGACAACCGAGAAAGGAGGCGAGCACAAAATCGTGTCAATAGAAATACCAATGGAGAATACGAGAGGACGCAGAGGAGAGTTGATAGAGAACCCAGAAGAGAGAACGATAGATATAATGGTGTGCGAATTGATGAAAGAGACGAAGGAGAAAGTCGCAGAGAAAGGAGAGAAGAAAATAGTGAACAAGAAGGTCAAAAACAGGCATGAACGCAGGAGGCGAGAGGCGAGCTAAAAAGACCAATGAGAATCAAATCCCGAGGAAAATGAGCAAATCTTGAAAGAACTAGCAGAAATGAGAACATTGTTAAACAAGTAGGAAGGAAGGAGGAAAGAAGGCAGGTTGGATGAAGCCATCGCGTAAGCTGCGAAGACTCCTTTCACAATAGAAGTACAAATGGGAGGAATACCACCTAAATGCAATCCACCGCATTAACCAACATTTTCGATGGAACAACCCGTGCGATACAACACATCAAGGCTTATATGAGATGTATGTTACAATGGGAGAATCATGATGCCATATTGTGCAAATACTTCGCATCAAGCTTAATTGGAGAAGCACTGAAATGGTTTGAAGGATTACCGAGAAACACAATCTCATCATTCAACCATTTACAAACTATTTTCTTGGGAGCGTATATAAGCAACAATTCCACGCGACCGGAATTGAAGATGTATTCGGATTGAAACAAAGAGTTGGCGAGAGTTTAAGACATCCGACAATGAGATGGAGAACAATGTGCGGTGAAATGGCTAGGAAGGGTAGAGGAAAGATATCTCATTTTATCATTTGTAAATGCCTGCTCGCAACAAGTTTGTTATACATTCAAATATTCAATTAAAAATACGATTACGATGGCTGAGCTGCGAGAACTCCAAGAAGAATATATTGCTTTGGAAGAAAGACAAAATGAAATGGAATCATACCCGGTTGCGAATACAAGTTCGAACGCAGCTGCGAATGCAAGTTTATTACCAAAATTTTTAAACTCGTGTGGCGACTACTTCGCAAGGGCAACCTGAAAAAACAGAGTCGATGATGGACAATGAGAAAATAGTGGCTATGGGGAGCCGAGATCGGGAGGAGTTTGATAGAGAAAGGAACTACTACAACCGCGGCAACAATAATAAGAATTATAGATTAGATCATATGCAAGAAACTTATGGAGGACGAAGGCATAATAACCATGGAGGGCCAAGAAATCGCAGAGTGGTATGGGAAGAGATCAGAATGCCACCACTAAATGCTAGTGTGGAAAAAATTTGGGAAGCTATACTTGTAATGGAGGACGTACCACCACCATGGAATGCAGGGAGTGAACCACCACCAAGTGATGAAGTCATGAATATTGTTCTTACCATCGCTTTCATGGACATCTAACAAATGAGGCAGAAACATAAAGAGAATCATTCGAGAATGATTGATCGTGGAAGTTAACTCATTTTCTAAAAGATGAAGAGAAAGGGAAGCAAGTACTAACAACATCACCATCGAAGTGCAAAGAACGGCGTTTGAAGAAGGGAAAAGAAGCATTCGTAATAGAAGTGGGAACAAAGGCCAAAAATCTATTTTGCAATTCTATCGTTCATTCATATCGTACAATTGAAGATTTTCACGATAACGTGCTTAGTAGAGTATATGCAAGAGATTTTCATAACAAAGAAGTGATGAACTTTGGCGAGAAAGTCGCAATTGAAAGATTGGCGACTAAAAATTATTTCTTTCTCCTGAATACGAAATACCCAAAGGAAGAGAAGCACATGATAGCCCGTTGGTGGTGCGACTAGACATTAATCCAAGACCGGTTGATGGAGAAGATGACGAAGCGAAAATTGTTGGGCAATCAATAGAATCCTAATAGATACTTTGGAAGTTCGGTAAATATTCTGCTTTTACCACACTTATAAGACTATGGGTGGAGAGGATGAAAATTTGATTCCTTCAACGTACAAAATCTACGGTTTTTAACGGCACAGCGAACAAACCTAAAGGAGAGGTTCACATGAGGATACCTTTACAAGGATTATCGGTGACATTTTATTCTCGCTGCGTGGTTGACGTGGAATCTCCTTATAACGCATTAATCGGGAGACCATGGCGCACGAAATCTTGGGAGTAGCATCAACATACCATCAATGTATAAAATTTCCCCATCCAAATGGTATTGGAATTATAAAGGGAGATTGGAAGGAAGGTCGAAATGTTATGAGGTTGACGTAGAGAGTACAAGAGAGAAATGCTAAAAGGAAAGGTTGGAAACAGAATATCAAAGATGAACAGAGAAAAGAGAAGGCGATGGTGGATACTATAGAGATAAGAAATGAAGAAGCATCACGAAGTGCCGCAAGAATAGGCGAATATTACGATGCCGCAAAGATAATTGGTTGTAGTTCATCGCGAAGTGTCGAAGAAACATCGCGTAATGCCGCAGATGAATGCATGGAAGCGGTAACGTTACGATGGAAAGGAGTCCTTCAAGGATTGGGATAACGCTGAGGCAAAGAGTACAATGAACAAAAGGCATAAAAAGTAAAATGAATGGTCTGTGATAAGTAATCGACAATGATATATCAAAGGCAAGACAAAGAAGAAGTGCTATCTGAGAATTTCGACAAGAAGAATGTACAAGAATCCGAAAGAAAAATGAATGAAACAACATTGTGCGATGTCTTCGCAAATTAAATATCAGATAAACAATTAAATATGAATGATTGAATGATTTAACAACAATGAATGAGTAAATGAATGGGACGAACCTTTATGGCGTACACCCTAGTTCGCGAATTACATTTCGTAAGAGGCAAATGTAAGACCTAAAGTGCGTCATATAAGGGGGTATCTCTTAACATGGCTCAGGGAAAAGGTTACACCGCCCCGGAACTGGGTCATGCATATTTGGGGCCCATGAAAGCCTATCCGGAAGAGGTACCTTGGATTCCCAACTATATATGTAGGTTATACCCGGTTGGGCGACCGAGGGTCTCTTTCAAGGAGTCGCCGTATGATCAAGGCGCCGAGGTACCGGTTGAGTCAAGAGTGCGGGGAGCATGGAACTTCCTTACCACTCTTGACAAGTCTTGGCGCATCCGCACTCGGCCCGAAGAAAACTCCACTTAGGGTGCGGCCTTGTAACCATAAACCCTATAGGTATAAGGGATAAGAGGCTGCGAAAACAACTGGTTGTTGTTAAGACCGGATGGGAGGAGCTAGCCTTGTATGGCGATGTACGCCTCCTTGAAGGGGCAACCTGGGAGATGATAAGGGCGGCACCCTCCATTAGGAGCCGATAAGTGCCAAAGACGCAAATGTCACGAGGCTTTGTTTTCGTAAGGAAACTTAGGCTTGTCATATTTGTGCAATGATCCTGCAGAGGCAATAATACTAACGCGAGGGTAAGACGAGATCAATGGGTCCTTACATGCAAGTGTAAAGACGTCCCTGCGATTTCGTCGCAAGACGGCAATGTCACGGGCTTTATTTTCGCAAGAATATTTAGGCCTGGTCATATTGTCGCAAGCAAAATATCCGCAGAGGCAAAAATACTTGAAAAATGATAAGGCAAGGTCAATGGGTTTTTGCATGCAAGTGTAAAGACGTCCTGCGACCTTGTCGCAATAAGGGGAATGTGAGTAAGACCTTTACTTAGGAAGGTCAAGCTTAAAAGACCACCAAAAATGATAAGGCGAGATCAATAGATTTCTTCTTTTACAAAAATCACTTGCGGCCTCGTCGTAATTATAAATTTAAACATCATTCCTGGTCAAAGGAAGAAAATGCGAATCTCAAAACTTTCATTCTTTCATATGAAGATGCATAACAGAGGCAAATATGGGAATGGAAAAGACGAGATATTGTTATCCATCTTCCAATGAAAGAGTTATACATTAATAATGTTAGCCAAGAAAGGGGAATGGAGATTGAATTTATGGGCAATAAACCCAAGAAGTTTACAAAAAAGAGATACAGAAAAAATGCGAGATATTACAAATAAAGAAACAAAAAGAATTATCTCTTTGGTGATTCTTCTCCTCTATCCGATCCTTCAATTTCATTATTCTCGTCGCGAAGTTTTTTCTTTTCGCTGGCCTCACTATCGAAACGTCCGAGACAGGGCAAATTCTCGGGAACTTCTTCGGAAAGCCAAGGATATGAGCAAAGAGGGATTTTGTGATCATTACAAACATACTCCATGGCTTCATTGCTAAAAACGAACGGCATCATTATTAAAATTCTCCACAGTAGTTTGAAATTGTTTCTTCAACTTGGAATATCTATTCTCGCGAAGGGTGAGATTCTTTCGAGTTGTGCTTTCTCGATTCAAGTTCTTCAATCCTTGCTTGAAATCTTTTCGGACTCTGCAAATAAATTACGATAAATTAACAATTCAACAAAGAATATTACAGAGGTAAGAAACTTGATAAGGTATAATAAATAACCTTCTCTCGTCGATATTATATCTTTAACCAAGAAAGTATGCTCGGTATGAAGACTAACATCAACACCTAAGTTATTCCTGGCATTATCTAAGATTTTCGCAGCCCAAGCGAATTCATCGTCATTATTTATAATAAGAAGTGAACGAATTTGATTTTCTCGCTCACTAAGTAAGGAGTTCTGGCGAAGCAATTCATCTCGCTCCATTTGCACTTCGAGAAGGGACTTTTGAAATGTTGCTAATGCCTGGGCACCATTATTAGCAATGCGATCTTTGTCATCTATATGGTCACTAATTTTCTTCCTTAAAATTTTGGTTTCCTCATGAGACTCAAGGTACATTTGTTTAAACTGGTTGGCTGTACTTAAACTAGATCTGTGCTCAATTTCTAAGAGGCGGTACTTGGTTTGGAGTTCATTTAATGAAAGAGAATTAATTCTGCTTGACGAACTACTTAAAGAGTTGTTGAGATAAGCGAGAAGAGTGTCATTTTCCATAGGCTCAGGAAATGAATGGAGAAGAATGGCTTCTTCGGAGAGGTTATATACATCTGCGAAAGTGATAAGTCAGGTAGCAACGGGAAATTGATGAGATGAAAATAATAAGAGAGAAAAATTTTATACCATAAAGTTGCTGATTAGCGTTCTGGAGAGTGGTAACTTTGTCCTTCCTCAAGGCAGAAAACTCGGTTCCAATTGTTGGATCTTTTCGCGAGATCTCGCAGATTCAACTTCTAACTCTTTGATCCTTGTGCAAAATTGGGTATTCTTCTTCAATTGAATGTTATACCTCCTCTCAAGATCTGAGGCAACCACAAAAGAAGTTTTTCCATCCGCGAAGAAAGATAAAAAGGTTATTAAGATATAAATTAAAAGCGAAGTTGGAGGAGAAATATGAGTTCGAACATACCAACGAATTAAGTGCATTTAAGAAGCTAGGGGATACAGATCTAGAAACTCCTTTGAAAGAGTCATTGCCATCCAAGCAGTGTTGCATTACATATGGTGGCGAGGTTCTCGCATATAGAAGTCGAGATGAGTATCTCCAATTCCTTGAAGAGAATCCGAGAAGATCGAACAATTGATCCATAGGAGAATCGGCCGATTGAGCTTCATTTTGGAAAGTTGAATCCAAAACATTATCATTATCATCCTCATCGGAAGATTCAGAACTGGAGCTAAGATGAGAGGAAGGTTGAGTTTTTCGCTTCTTAGATGGTGGAACAGAAGACTTATCCTTGCGTGCATTGGCTTTAGTTTTGCCTTTGACTTTCGCAGCTATCGCTTCCTCGGCGTCAACCTTCGCATACACATGAAGATAAGAAATAAAGGCAACAATATTGTTAAATAACATAAAAAAGATATTCCTTACATCATCCGTAAGCGATCGAAGTATTGCCAAGGTACTTGCGGTGGATTTGCCTTGTAACTTTTCCTCGGTTTGACAACGGAAAATTTACAAACTCAATGAGTACAAGAGGAAAGAGGGATTGCAAAAGCGCAGATCGCGGAGACATACCTCTTCCGCCTTCTTGGGCCACTTAAACTCCCAAGGATGATAGCTCGCGAGATTTGCAGGAGTACATGCGAACCTGCTATGTAAGGTCCACTTAGGAGCAAAGGAACAACCCACCACCTCTCATCTTTAGAGTGGCGAGGAGTAGTGTTCTTACCCGAATGCCATCGATATCTTGCATGAGTAATTTATCCTCGGGATATTATCTTTCTCTTCAACCGAGCGCCCCAGCGAGATTTCTTATTTCTCATGCCTATTACTTCATAATTTTCAAAAAAAGTTTTCTACAAGTGTATCTCTCAGGGATTATTTCTAAATTTACATATTCGGGGTCTCTAACATTGTTAGGATATAGAGATCCTTTGCCAGCACCACGACTGGCAAACTCAAGCATTAGACGGATACAATCGCCACATAATTGATAGACAGCTCGCGAGAAGTTCGGATGGGAAAGGATTTCATAAAAGAGCGGCATCTCAGGATCGTATAAAGGAATTGGAAGTCCTGCGAGAAGTTGACCTAGCGAAACAATAATCTTGTGATCATCACATTGATGATCGTAAAAAAAGCTCGGGCAGCAAGTATAGATGAACCTCCTTGATTAGGAATGGTAGAAAGGGTGAAACCTTTATCTTGCAACTTTTTCGAGTCTCAACAAAGCGAGGTTTGTACATACGACTAAGTGAAGCCATTACCAATACGAGAAGGGATAAAGAATCAAGATTAAGATATGATAAAAAAAAAATCGAAGATTTGCGAAAGCGCAGCTGCGGAAGAAGAAGATAAAAGAAAAGTTGCGAGAGAGAAGACGAAAGAGGAAAAGAGAAAGATATGAAAATTATATATAGAGAGAAAAATCCTCTGGGGAAACGAGAGCATTTAATGTGAGAAGGGACGTGAATGGTCAAGAATAAACGATTGAAAGAGACGTGTCGGGAATAGAATGGAGGAGTAGACATCGTAATAAAGTCCGTATGGAAAGATGAAACTGAAACAAGTACGGATAAACAAGTTGCGGCGGTTCAAAAATATTGATTCTCATGACATTCTCTCCTTCGCAGAGAAGACATGAGAAGAGGCAAGATGTAGGATCATAATATCGCCACAACAACAATTCGCGAAGACAACGGATAACAACATTGCGAGTGAGTCGCAGAGGGATAAATATAAATGACGACCGAATGACGATAGGAGGATATGAAATCAGCGAAAGTTAAGAAGTGTCGCGAGTATGAATATTTGTACGTCTGCGACACTTCGCGAGACATTCCCGAAAATAAAGGACAAACTTAATTGTCATTCACTATGTATTACCCTATATAAAGGGATGAGTGAATTTGTTGAAGAGGGAGTTCTTTTTGGATTGAAAAGCAAGTCATTAGGAGAGAGAAACAGAGCGAATGTAATGAGATCTTAAGTGTAATTCCATTATCCTGTGTAAACATTTTTAAGAAAATTATTAATAAACATTCATAATTGTTCATCTATTATCTTTTGAATGGATTAGTTATACAAAATATAGTGAGGGGTGTATTGTGGGATTTCCTGCAACTACAATTATCACTGAATGTAACATCAACATAGTGTTTCGACTTCTTTTAGCCTCGGCTGACTCTTCATTGAATTGTCATAGAAAATCCATATAATCTTTTTGAACTTCTTCAGATAATTTTATATACATTTTCGTTTACTCTTTAGAAGAATCAAAATCATGTTTCATGGTGGACAAAAAAAAAATCGAACGAAAGTAAAAGAACATTGATCTGTGTAAGGGGCATGTGATTTGAGATAAGGAAATTGTGAGAATTAAGAAAATGTTGATTTGCGCTAGTAAGTAGTCGTTGGTGATATAGCCGTTAGCGACGTAACATTTGTTGCCCTGTCGCTGAGACAACTTTAGCGGAGAATTACATTTATCTGACCACCTAGCTTTAAAACTTTTAGTTTTGAAACTTGCTATAGACATTGTCCTAGGTATCGGCAATAATTCTGGGGTGATCGGCGCATTTGCTATCATTTTAATTTATTTTTCAAAATTTCTCTATAAACGAGGAAAAAAATGAAGTTAAAACCGATATTCACATATATTTTCTTTGTTGGGTACCATGTCATTCAGCAAAGGACCCCAAACTCAATCATCTTCTCTTTATGTTGAAGGAGTGAGTGAAAGTTTTCATTACACCAAACAATTTGCATTATAAAACTAAAATGGAAAAAAAAAACGGCAAACAGTTTGCCTTGTGAAACTAAAATGAAATAAAAACAAAAAAAAACAAAAAATTTGCCTTATGAACCAAAAAAGAAAAATAAAAACATAACTAAAATGAAAAAAGGAAAAAAGGCGGACAATTTACCTTATGAAACTAAAATTAAACAAAAATTAACAAGTTGATGTATAATTCATTATCCTTCTATAATATGTTGTATTTTACACTCCTTCATTTTGAAAGAAAATAGACTGTTTCAGAGTCTATCTCATAATTCTTGTGCTGCAAATTTTGATATGACCATAGCCCATTTAGTTCTCTCGCTCAGCTCGCGGTGTTCCTTACTCGTGGAGCGGCATACCGAAAAAGTAAGACCCAACCCAATTAACCGAGAGTAATCATTGGGCTTCTAAAACCCGGCTAAATTTGGGCCTATAGGACTTAATTGGGGCTTATATCTAGATGACAAAAAAGGTCATTAGAAATCACCTACACAACACCCCTTATCAAAATAATTACCTAACTACCTATTTTACCCTGAATAATTAGCACTAATTAATCGTATTAGGGGTTAATTTTGTTTTGGATGTGAGATTAACTAATGTTAGAGAGTTCATCAAAACATCAAACATTTTTTTTTCTCCGTAAATAGTACCCAGAATCGGTTTACGTTCGTTCACTTGTAAACCGATTCTGGATTGGTGTTTACGAATTAACAGAGGACATCTATAATCGGTTAACGTTGACATGTTTATAATCCGATTTTGGTAATCGGATTTTACTTATGACATATATAAACCGATTGTTTTTTTTCATTACCAATTTTCATTCATTGCATTATTATTGTAGGATGCATTTAGCACATGCATCAAGCCTTTAAACCCCTAGGCGACCTAGTGGACGAGTTATAGTCTTGTGAGGGTTTACATAGAGGTCTATCCATAAAACCTATACAAAAACTTCTAAGGCCATCAATCTTCCTCCTCCGAAGACGATACAACATCCAAGTAGTCCGGGTTATCCTCCGGGATTCTTTCTGTCAAGAAGTGATAGCTTGCATCGAATGCGAATGCTTCCCCCTTTTCCTCCAAGTAGCGCACTTTCATGACTTCATGCTACAAAAACACAAAAACAAACTTACATTTGTTAGTGGTGTTTCATTGGAAGATAAAACAACATGGGTTATGTAAAAAAAAAAACCACAAAATTACTTAAAAATTGTGCAATGGACAAGGTGAAGGGGTGAGTGTTAAAAATCTGAGGTTGGAGAGCTAAAAAAGCAAGTATCGCATTTTCGATGACTAGGTGCCTATCATGGACTTGTTGAACAATTCTTGCATTAGGATTCCCAAAATCTTGGCAAAATTTGTTGTGTACCCTAGCCCAAAAGGTTGTGGAATCCTCCCTTTCGGAGGATTGACGTCTAAGTCGATTTTCCACATACCATGCTTTGGTGATTGCCAAATCTTCCGCGGAGTCAAACGATGCCATTTATTGTATGTATATGTATGAAATGAGTAGTTGTGGAGTATATGGAGTGAGGGGGAGAAAAATGATCAATTTTGGGGCAAATGGGGTCCAAGGGTGAGGTCTCTATTTATAGAGAAAGTCCCTAACGACTATTTTTTTTTTTAAACGTGAAATAATTTGGCATAATCGGTCTTCTAGAAGGTATGTATAACCCGATAGTGTTTTAATGCCACCAGGAATCGGTCTTTTTTATGACCAACATAAATCGATTGAAGACGTGTTAAATTTTGAATTTTCACCGACATAAATCGGTTTATACATTTTAGTATGTGATCTGATTCTGGCTTGAAAAACATCCAGGAAAAATGGCTTGCAAAATCGGTTTATGTTGACATATCGAGTAGACCGATTGTTGGCATGTCAGGCTAGAATCAAAGATCATCCAAAACACAAACATCAACCAGATCCGATCCTGTGTGTATTAGGGCCCTGTGCGAACTTAATCGCAGGGCCTTCTTACGTTCAATTTTTTTTTTCTCCCCGACAATTTCGAATAGCAATGTTAAAATGAAACTAAGACGATTAATATATATATATATATATAGCTAGCATTAGCATAAACATAACAAGTTCTTTACCGTTATAAGCATTGCTTTTATACATATTGTCTAGTTCAACAAAAAATAAAAGGGTCCAAAAAGAGATTGTCGACTAGTTTTTCTAGTATTAACCGTCCGTATCTTTGTAAGTGACTTCAAGTTCTCCCATCTGTGAGTTAGTTAACCAAAATAATTCATAACAGAAATAATTCTCTTCAATATTTGCTTCCAATGTTCTATATCTTCACTAATCTGACGTTGGTGCTTATCAATTGTATCATTTATACCTTAGCTCTTCTATGAGTAAATTTGAGGATTTATGTAAGTTCTTGTGAAACAGTATAGATGAGCAATGGACTAGTTAGGACGAAGGGGAAACTGGAAAGAGCGAGAATGTGAAAAGGTTTGTCCGTCTGTTTTAGAAGAGGAAAGTGGGAAAGAGTGATATGGGGCATGGTTATTGGGCTTACATAAAACTGAAATAGGCCTAATATACTTTTGGGCCAGAATATTTTTATCAACTTATGGGGAGGGGGCATTTGTTTTTGAGATAAAAGGCCCTGGCCAGAGTCGGGCCCTGTGCGGTCGCACACCCTGCACACCCTCAGGCCCGGCTCTGACATCAACCACACAAAGATCATCCAAAATACAAACATAAACCATCCCAAAAGACTTAAAACAACCACAAGTATTATAAACTTAAAGTTTAAATATTTAAAAATTAAACTTAAAAACTTAAGGAGCACCAGGAGCATTTGCAGCAGCAACAACATCAGGAGAAGCAACACCACCACCAAAGATCGAGCAAGCACCACCACCACCACCACAGAGATCATCAAGAGCAAGACTTTTTCATCATCCATGGCTATAAATTCAAACCATTTCTTCAAACTTACCTTCCAATTCTTGGTGGCGATCCCTCTCGATTGATATAATGTTTCTCCTCATCCTAGTGAACCTCGTGACCTCACGAAGCTCCTCCAAAGTGCAAGCTTGTCAATCAACGCTAGGCTTGTTCAAGATGGGTCTCATGCCCATAAGCAAACTTGTAGAGGCTTCTTTCTGGCACTCGTTGTGGATTCCTAAGGATATCCTCCAATGTGAGCTCTCGAGAGTAAAATGGTAGGTGTGAGAAGTCCATATTTACATAAAACCAAAAAAAAAAAAAAACTAGTTAATAATTGGTACATAATGAAACATATGTAATTCGATTCTGACTACAAAAACATACAGAAATGTCAAACATTCACAATCGGTTTATGTGATACATATATAAAACCCGATTATGAAAAGGAATCTGAAGAGACAGTCATAATCGGTAAATTAACAAGCACATAAAACCCAATTATGGGATCGCATAATTTTTTTTAAAAAAAGGTACCCAGAATCAGATTATTTTAAAGCACTTATAAACCGATTCTGGTGTTGTATTTTCATGTTTCGTTTCTAACCCTAAAATCGGTCGATGTTAATCATCATATAAACCGATTATTGTGCATGCTCTTCATGGAGGAAACCAAAACCCAGAATCGGTTGATGTTAATCATCATATAAACCGATTCTGGGTTAATCAGAGATTTTGATTTTCGAAAATCGAAGATTTAAACACGTAAATCAATGAAGAAATGCAAATCATAGAATGGGTTGATGGAGATTTACCTTTTTCTTGGTTGGATCGAAGATCGTCGGAGAAGAGGATGAATTTTTTTTTTTATTAGGGTTTTGAGAATTTGGAAAGTTTATGATGGAAATAGAAAGTTTTTTTAGGTTTAGGATTTTTTGTTTTTGGATTTACTGAAAATGGTAAGGATTAGTATTTATATGAGATTGTTTTAGAAATCAATGTGGGGGTAAATTAGTATTTGTTAGAAGTTTGGGTGCGTATAGTAATTTGGTGGTATGGGAATGAAAATTTGATAGTCCCCAATTAAGTCCTATAGGCCCCAATTTAGCCAGGTTCTAAAAAATAACCGTGAGTAATCATTGTGTTTCTAGAAAACATTGGGCATAGGTCTGAAGTGGATCCATAGTCTACATAAAAAAGGATCCGGATCCGGATCCAGTAATAGTCCCTTCAGGATCCAGTTATAGTCCCTTTCATTTGGGTTCTTCTTCATTTGTTCAGATTTCTCTGCTCATTTTTCTAGTTAGGGTTTAGGTATTTTCTCTGCAATGGAACTCGATGATATAGAACGATTCCACACAAAATTCGATCGAATAATCGCATCTTTCAAACTATGCACGAACCGATCCAAAGAGATTATAACGATTCTCGAAGAAAGATACCACGATTTTGCAATGTCCGATTGCGAATCAGAAAACGAAGACGAAGATGAAACAAATGTCAACAAAGATTTCGTATTCTCAACGATCCCTCGTACTTTCGATGGTCTTCATACGAAAATCGATGGATTAATCAAAATGTACGAGTCGAATAATCAGATTAAGAAACAAAACCGGTTTTTCGAATCGTTTCCATCGATTCCTGTAACAGTTCCAGGGCTTGATTCGAAAATAGATAGAGTTGAAGAGTTCTTTCAGATTGAGAAGAAGAAACAGGAGCGGTTGATTAGAGTGTATTATGATTATATGATGCAGAATCATGGTGTAGATGTGAGCGTTCAGCTTGGGAATTTAGGAGTAGCGGCTGAAGTAGTAGCAGTGGTTGAAGAAGAAGATGAAGATGGAGATTGTGTCATTGATTGATTGATTAATTGATTGATTGATTGATTGATTATGTAGATTGTGTTTTGTTCTCTGTTAAGGGTTTGATATGTATGGATTTTGAATCTCTTTTTTTTTTTTTTTTTTGATGAACATAATTTAGGGTTTTAATTTGGGGATTTTGCAATCTCACTTTTTTTTTTCCTTAGTCAAATGCAATTTGCCAATTGCCAACCATATTTGTTCAGTTTTAGTGCCAGCCTGCTCTGCAGCTTCTGCAAAATAGCTCTGTTGATGGTGGGCTAATTAGCTAAAGGAAGCTTTGGCAACGGTGGATCGCCGACTGCACCAAATTTTTTGTGCTTCCAAATTCAGGTCGCATTACCAGTTTATGTCCATCTCCATATCATCTCCATCAACTGCAATCAGGCAGAACCAACCCACGTCGAACCAATTCAGCCAACATTTCACGACCACACTCCGTCCACATGCCCAACTGATTCAAGACTTCATTTCGGCTACAGCACTTCCCCAAATGGGCCAAATGATTTCCTTCATGTCTACAGCTTCACATACAGCTGCCATTTAATCAAAGACCATTCTACTTCGCAACTGTTCACTTCAAGCTGAGATTGGGCAGAAACCATCATTCTCAGCCATGAAAATCGATGGAATAATCACCATTGCACTCTAGCTCAAGACAATCCCAATTTCAGTCATGGAAAGAAGAATCGTATATCAAGCATCAGTGTTGCTGTTTTGAGGAGGATTTGAACTCCACCGGCAGAACGGTAATATGGTGTTGTTGAAAAGAAAACCACCATTCACTCTCGCCTGCAAATGAAATTAAAGCACCGGAGAAACCCATCGATGTGTTGTATACCCATTAACACCGCCTGCTTGACTGTTCGTAAAAGAATGAGACGTAAATACCACAAAATATTGTGGTTAGAGGACACGTCCAGTGTTCCTCTTGGCCCACTAGTGGAATCACACGAAAACTCTTCTTCCTTTAATCGAGTCAATGTCTTAGGTGGTGCAGCACAAGAGTTGGCCCAGGCTCCTTTGGCACCGCAAATAGTCAATGCCAATTTAGCTTCTAACAAGTCAATTATCCTCGGTGATTGGATTTACTTGTACTTTCTACATTAATCACTGAGATATTATTATTAGCCAAGTAACGGAGCCTATCTAATGTAGTTAAGAGTATAATTGTGTTGCACTTACGTGCTTATCAACTTGGTACTCTCGTCATTTCAATTGGTATCAAAGCGGGAAAATAATAAGAAAAGATCTAACAATCTGTATTTGGTGCGATCCGACCTATAAGACATGAGTCAAAGTAAGATTAAGAGAAAGAGAAAATTAATGAAAGACTCAATTAACGTATCTAGAACAGGTTGTTAAACCACTCTCCGGATCAAGTTCAGAATGTTCTTCAAATATCTTGAATGAGTCTAAAGGATCTCATGATGAGTTAAAACTAAATCATGTAGGTATTTCTAATGACTCAAACAAAAATCCTTCTAGGGATGATGCAAGTTCTATGGATAAGGTAACCTCCGTGAAACAAGTCAGTGATCAATTGCTTGCTACCACCTTTCACCTAAGTATGTCTTTTGAGATAATAAAGAAACTTCAGGTTAATTTATAATCAGAGACTACTAAATGTGAAAGGTTTGGTCAAGATCTCGAAAGGTTGAAGGAAAATGATTCTCAACAACTACAGAGTATTGAAGACAAAGTAAGCGCTAGTCTTTCTCAAGAAGAATTATTAGAGAAAGATCGTGATGATGCTCTTGAAAAGGTCTATTTGTTGGAAAGAAACTTGATGAATCTGATGCAATGATTAATTCTCAACAATTGTATTTTGAATAGAAAGAAGGTGCTTATCTCTCTCTCGAGAAAAACACCTTGAGGTTGATCTAGCAAGTGCTTTTCATAAAGTCAAGACGTTAGAAGAAGAAAAGTTGAACTTAAAAAAGCTCAATAATAGCTCAAACAATTTATCCTCAATGCTAGAAGCAAGTAGAAATCATCGTGATACACGGGGATTGGGCTATAAGGGATATATGCTTCAAGCAAAGAGATAAAATTTGTTAAAGCTATGGATTCTTTTCAACCAGAGGCCTCCATCGGTAATGAAGATGCTCATAATCCTTGTAAAGAAGTTGAGATTGTCAAGCCTGCAAATCAAGTTCAACTGCACTCTTCTTATATAAGTCTGGATGAAAGCAGCTCTACCACTGAGTAGCAAGTGATGCCTATAAAAGACGGTAAAAACATATCTCCATTGCAAGTAGATCCACAAAAAGGTAACATTAAAACCTATACCTTTTATGTTACTATAAGTGTTGTTATTTTTGTGGTAATATAGGACACTTGCAAAGGAGATGTAAGATTCATAAGATGTAAGATGCACTCTCCTTTGTATCAAACGAATTGGCTAAGTTTGCCCCCCTAAATAACACATATTACTATTGTCCAAAGTTTAGGAAAAAAATTATCTTTCTTTATAATAAGAGACCCCAAAAACGTCACATGTCGTCCTCATAAATATTTCTTGGATCTGGTGAGGCCACATCAGCATGAAATTTCCATGTCATCGGCATCTGATTAGCCACTACTCTAAGAGGCACCACTACTTAAATTGAGGCGCAATCTGGTTGGTAACTCGAAGGGTCACTTTCCTTCTGTGTATCTCAAACTAATTGGGTTAACTATCAGATAAATACAAACCTTGTTTCTTCACATTAGCTCTTACAAAATCAACGAGAAGTCACAAACAAACTAAAATATAGTAGCAACCCATATACCGTTGCAATCCCTAATTATAACGTAAATTTTAAATACACAAAATCGAGGATCTAGCAAGTCCCTACGTGAAATATTGATAACAACGATACTTTTTTGCGAAAAATCCAGCAGAAATTCGAAGCCGACAGAGTAGACTACAATCTGAAGATATTTTGCATGAACATAAAAAGACATGTAATGAAGATCTTAAGATCCGGGATGAACAACTCAAAAAGTTGGTTTTATTTGAAATAGAGAAATCAATGAATCTGATTGATGGATCTCTTAAGGAATTCCCAATGCTTCCTTACCCACTTCGAGAGAAAAAAGAAAGAAAAGGGACTCATCAATGAAGAGCTAGACCATGGTGAACTTGAACATCCAACAAAGACACGTGTTTAAGGATGCAAAAAAGGGGGAGCATTTTTTGTGTTTGGAAGCAGTGGGATGGGAATACCACATCCATGCAATCTGTTGGCAACCGCCATATAAAACTTATTCACTAACATCCCAATTGCACAATGCCACGCAACTATTCAAGAATTGAGCATGAAATTTCAATCCCACAAGGATGGAATATAGTGATTCATGATGTAAATAAGGTGTTATATTGAGATATCACACAAGTGTAAATTTAAGACTTTTTCAATGAAAATCTCAAATAAGGCTTCTATCCAAATATTATATATATATATATAGAAAAGATCGTGTGTAGTTGAAGAAAGTTGATGGGCAATCAAAATACATAAGTCTATAGAAGATAAAAATTACAATAAACCAAGCGAAGAGAGGTTACGAAATAATGCGTAAGATTTAACTTATGTACAAAATCCAAGAGTACAAAGGTATAAGGATGCAGCCTTTACTAATAATGTTAGAGCACGCAAATGAACGCATGCGTTGCTATCTCTCAAGCATGTTTGTCAATGTTAGTGATCAAAACTATAAGTCTTGATTTCTAGCTTATTTATAGATATCTCGGACTAGGACATAGATTGTGTAGTTGAGCCTTAGACTTCATGACGTTCATCATTTGAAGACGAAGAACTACTAGGGGAGCTTGTGGAACTTCATCAACAAAGGTATGTGGAGACCGAAACTCATCTATCATTTGGAAAGTCTATTTATAGTCTATCTCCTATATTGAGACATAAGTCATATTACGATATAGTTTTCTATTATACACATTTGAGATTTCGAAATTTGAGTTTATCTCGCTTACATATTTCTCGAAATATGTGTTGGCAAGCTTTCACTTCGACCAAGATCATCTTATATTCTTGACGAATGCCAGAATACGATCATGTGAAAAATTGTCAGGTAACATCTTACATGGTTTGTGTGATACAATCATTTGGTGTAGACTTGGAATGTTTCGTTATGATTATTTCAATATGTTGAAAATTGCTTTGATGCTAATAGTGTATGAAAACAGCTATTTTCATCCTCTAAGAAAGTTTCAATGATTGAAATAAAAAGATTAGAATCAAGTAACCATGTTTGGATATAAACTTAGTGAGTTCTCACTTTTGTGTTCAAGTCCAAAACCAGGAACCCGGGTACGCATACGATGGTTGTTGGATGTCCGGGAAAGTATGCAAACCCGTACGCATTCGCACTGGCTAAGTCTCACGTCCATGAATTTCATTTGGAGTTTGGAAGTGTAATTAGAATGCGCACCAAGACGCATACCGGTGTAACCAAACTTGGCTGTCTACTTAAGTATGCGTAACGTTTGCATACTTGAGTTGTTTACTTTCTAAAATCTGTTGTGTACATGAACTTAAACATTTATAAAATAAGGAATGCAATCTTTGCAAACCGTGGCTATAATTTTCATGAATTGATTCAAGTGAATCAAACCGATTTTGCTTCAATTGTGTTCTTGTATACTTCTATGAGAATATAGCAATTGAACGTCTCTTTAACTAGTTTCATTTGAGTCATTTGAACTAGTTATGGTTAAGATGAATAAGATATGAGAGTGATCATATGGCTAACTTCGGTTAATTATTGTTGAGGCAACATGGTGTACATGTTTGGGTATGGTTACATAAACCTAAATGAGGGTACATTTCATTTGTGTGTAACAAGCTAAGTTTGATCTAACGGTTGAAACATATTAGCTTGGTTGAATCAGGTTTTTCATAGGAAATCTCCTTACTTTGGTTCAAGATCGGGGTGAGCTAAAGGTTAAAATAAAGGAGATGAAAATTGAACTTGGAGACTTAAAACATCAACTTACTAGTCTCGAAAAATGTAAAGTGGTTGCGAGACAAGTCTCTTGAGACATGCTTTTAAAAGTTTGAACACTTAAGAAACCTCAAGTGAACAATAAGAGATCCACTAGAGATTAAGTTATATGTTGTAATACTTAATCCAGAAAATAAACATCAATGTTTGATTTCTTTCAATATTTGTGTAAGGTCTATTTTATGAATAAAACTATCTTATGAATAAAATTATTCGATTTATAATTTTTCTTGTGATAGTTTTTGATTTACATAGATCGTGCTTGAATGCTTTATCTTATTGTTATGTATGTTTATAGGATGTTTGATTACGGTTTTACTACCTTGATATTCGATATCATAATGTTGTGAACCCTTATGGTTTGGGTGACTTTTTGATTTAGCAGGATTAAGTTCTAGCCCATGTTGGTCGGCTTTATCAAAGGATCATGAGGGGTTCTGATAGAAACAATATGTGAAAAAGTCACAATATGTTGAAACGTTTGGTTTAGCATAAAAGCATATGTGTTTCGGGATTTTCAACTTTTGCTTGCAATAGTTAAAATCAAGGTTTTCAACCTTTCTCAGTAAAGGTTGGTTGTTGTTATTCTTTTGTTTTGCATAAGGATGACAATATAATGATATTTCGATATCAATTCTCCCTAGAAGAAGATGCAAACATATTGGAGAAAAGGATGTGAAATTTGAGGTAACGAGTTTGTTAGTTAATCGTTTTCCTGTTTAAGAAAAGCCTGATTTTATTGCGTATATTTATTGCTTTTGGTTAACAAAATTTCGGTACAATTGATGTTTTATTCCATTATTTTATATGGATGTGTATGTGATTCAATTGGTTCCGGCGAAGAAAAACTATTGTTATCTTGCTTTATTGTTTGGTATCAATCGTTTAGGCTTACAAAATTTCGATGCAATTGCGGTGCTTTAATGTCTATGTTGTTTCAATTGTTTCCTGTTGAGGTGAATAATTATGCTAGTTGATTTATTTGGTTTGTATGAACTGTTTATGTTTACGAAAAGAAATATTTACGGGATGAATTGTTTAGTCCGATTCGATTCGGATAAGAGAAACTAAGTTAATTCTGATCCTAGCTAGACTTATCAAAGAGGAGGTTTCGGTTATTCAAGTCTAATTGTATGCCTTAACAAGAAATGCTAGTTAACTAACCTAGTACTTGTCTTGTTTAAAACTTAAAGGTCTAAGTTATATGGATAACTAGAACCCGGTGAGAAAATAGATCTATCTTTATTTTGGTCTTATAGAACAAGCGATTTTATTTGTACAATCGGTTTAGCAAAGGAACTAAGGTGCTTAGTCGATTTTGGTTTGATAAACTATTAGGAAAATTGCTTCGGCAATTGTTTCCTTGGTAACATATATATCAAAACAAAATTACTTTGTAGTTTCGGTTTTGATATTGGTTATCAAAAATAGTGTATGGAACCCTCGTGCTTAACTCTATAGGTTGCAAGTTTATTTTGAGATTTGTAAGATCCTTTCGGTTTGTTCTTTATTTTTTTTCGTTTCTTTGTCATTTTGTGACAAAAAGGGGGAGAAATATATGGAGTAAACAAGTGATACCGATATTGATTTATATTGATTGGTATCACTAAGGGAAAGGACATTGGTGCTAAAACGCTTATCTAACAAAAGAGTAAAAGCATAGACTAAGGGAGGTAGCATATCATATGATACTTGTGGTTATATGGACTACAAGGGAATAACAAAGACGTGCGGATTGAAAATCTACCTATCTCACCTTTAGGGAGGGTATTAGCTTTGTTATTATAATCACTACACCATTTAAGGATAACTAGCTTTTTAACGGCACTAGTGGTTGAAATTTGGCTAACTGCTAAAGTTAATTTTTCATCATGAATTTTGCAAGCAAATCTTTCTGCGATAGCAACTGCCGGTTGTTCAATCATGTGAAGTGCGTGTGTGGTTGTGGAAATCATCATAAGAAAGAGGTAGTGATGAAAGTAATTTATCCACAACAACAGATATGAGTCTTATTTTGACTTTTTTTTTTTTTTTTTTTTTTTTTTTTTTGGTTATATAAGTTATTACAAGGATTAATAAATTTTAGTGTTGGTTTTGTAATATTGTAGGCGGGTTTGATACTACTCATGTTGCTGCAAAGTAAAATATGATTTCACTAAAGAATAAAATTTCAATTGCTAGTCTTAATGCCATTTGAGGTGGTGATCATCTCTTGTCCACTTGTTCACAGTTGATGATCTGAAAGACGTTATTCAAGAGATGCTACTCTCCTTTTATAAGACGCCATTGACTCTATTCTCAACAAAGTGAAAAAGCTATAAGACGAGCTCCATGCAACCAGGAAAAACGCACCTCTTGACACCAAAACAGATGTCCATCAATTATTTGATAAAAAGCCTGAGAGAAGAGAAAAAGGGGTAAAAGTTCTTGTTCCTCTCTTATATTTTTCAAAATGGTATATGTCAAAATAAAGTTTTAGGTGTTAAGTGCTTTTTGTTGTAGATTGAATATGTCTTGTGATGATTAAAAATGTAAAACTAAGTGGAAGGTTGGCACCCAGTGATTGTGAGTTCTTTGAGTGTTCTTATTTTGCTATCAAGGGTCTCTCTAGATGCATATATTACTGCTTTGTGATATTAGAATGAGGGATCCGACTTTTCTTCTCATTTCATTCTTTATATTTATTATATTCCACATATTCCAACTCTCAATTATCCACCTCTCAATTAACATGAGAACCATTGGAATAAAATTTTGAAATGAGAATTCTTTTGACTATCTTGTAACTAAATGTTGTCATTTTTAGTATGATGCTTCACGGTTTATTGCAATTTTCATTTTCATTTTCATAACGATTCACCATCGACTAACACTAAACGAGAATTTAGAAATAAAGTTGAGCATACTTCTCAAGTTTGGACCTCATATGCATATTCCTTTAGTTTATAATAATGTGCTTATTCAAAATTCCAATGTTTAGTTCTCAGAAAAAAGTAGTCTTCTTGGTCTCGTTTCATGTCTCGTAGAACTTTTCATATCATATACATCACTTGTTGTTCAACCACCAATTTGATCTTTAAATTTTGATGCCATATCTTTGTTTTTTCATCTCTTTTAGGGATGCACTCGGTAGTAAAACAACCTATATTGGCATCTCTTATGAAGAATAAAGTGGTATGTGCTTGTCACTCACGATTCCGATGAAGTGCCTATAAATCCGAATATTTTATCTTGATAAATGGTTTATTAAATGGCTTACTTTCTCTGAATGGACTAGCGCCAAATTGTTCATTTTTTTTGTTCACATTTAATTTTACGATTTCATTTCCTTACCTATTTAGGTTTCCACCGTATGAAACATGCTAATATGCTAAATCTAATTTTTGATGGTAAGGATTGGTGTTAAAATTGAACATACCCATGGCCAAGGATTGAGGTTTTTTCCGGTGCATCTTCCCATTTGTCAAAAATTCACATCTTGACTAGTCGAAAAACTAGTTTATGAATTTGTCCACGCCCGTGCTACTTGCTAATGAGACGCTAGTGCTCGAATGAGGGACAATACCATAAGATTGAGTAGGTGACTACATAGTAAACGGATTATGTACTACGTGAAACTTTTTCAATCTAGTAACATTTATGACGTGTGCATATACAATTATGGCATGCATTCTTTTACTGTAATTTTTATATAGAGTCGCCTCTTTACTTAGTATGATGTATGCATCAAAACTCTGAATGTCCGCGTAGTTTTGCTTGCCCCTTCTTATTTATGTTTTCCCGATATTTACTTGCAATGAACAGCTTTCTTACTCCCTTTTTTGGCTGTTTGATCGTAGAATTATTTATGCAAATGAGATAAAGGAATCTGTAGATCAAGTCACTTAGCGCAAATTTGCAACCGATGGAGTGATAACACCATTGTCTCTAACTATGACGGGAAGGAGGTTCATTTTGATTTATTGATTATTCGATTCACGAAATAAGAATATTAAGTCACATACGTCTACTTTATGTTTGGACATTCGAAATGGCTTTCATGGATGCACGTATCTATACTATTTTAGGTTAATGTTTGTAATCCCACTTCATGCTTATCGTTATGTCTCTAGTAAATTGCTAACTTTCATAGAATCTCATTATTGCTTTGTTAGAGAAAGAAAAATCTTATTTTATGAGAAATTTATTGTAAGAAAATTATTTTTGAATTGAAAGATGAATGCTACAACCGAGATTACATATATTGACTGGCAGTCTGACATCAATACATAAAATTAGATTAAAAAACAAATAATTTGTTAGTAAGCATGCCATGTTTCTAAAATGGATCAATCCATTACAACCATGATAATATAAGACTATAATGCCTAGTCCTTGAGTTAGTGATCGTACAAACATGCTTTTTATGCCACCTAGGTATATTAGGAAAATTCTAATTTTCATCAAAATGAGACCTTAGTTTTAAGTTTGCTTCTTTCTTCATTCCAACCCTGATTGAGATTGGTTTATTAGGAAGTTGTTTATCACTAGTGGAAAATGGAAGTTAAACCACTGTCAGGACATGAAGTAATATCACTAAAAACGACTGTGTCCATCAGCTGCATTCTAGAAGTGGTTTTTTCCGAAACGACCGTGTCTGGCAAAAGTTGAATTCTTTAAAAACGACTTTCTTTAACAGTAGATCGACACTGCATCGACAGAATAAGTAGTTTTTTTAATGATATTTCATAAAAAATTGATATTGATTCAAAATTTAATCCAAAGCCGATTCAACTGAATCAAAACTAAAACTAAAACGCATTAATTAATAATGACATCAAACCGAATTTAATAGCGACTTTAAAACTCATTTTGTATTGAATAGTGAATTCAATTTTTACAATTTCAACTATCTAAAATCTTCTGACCGTGTCAAAGTTAAACTTGGATTTACTACTTCCTACTTTTCCCGAAGAATCAATAGATGCCGATGTAGAACTTTAGACGAAGACCCATTTCCCAAATCAGACCTGAGAATGACCACCACCACTAGCACCATATCTCCTACCGCCGGCGCGAATAGAAAAGACCCATTATCAATTCCCCGCCGTCTCCTTCAACACCCCGCCGATTATGTTGCCGCGAAGATCCTTAGGAATTTCATTTACTTTCCCACCGAACATGACTAAATTCTCCCAATCCCACCGCAAGGAGTCTTTGTGTTCCACTCCATCCTGTTTGTTCCAAGTCCAGGAACCACATGCAACCATCCCTTTGATAAAAAAATATGTATATAATTAGTGGGGAGTACAAATGGTTTTCAATTGTGTTTAAAAATACGAATCTAATATCTGGACGATGTCTACCATGAGATAAACCCCAATATGTTAAAATTAAGAATGCTTAACTAGCTTCTCGTAAAAAAACAATCATAAATGTAGGGCTAAATGTCTACATTCATAACAATGGCACCACATCGGGAATGTCCAAAGCAAAAACAAGGAAGTCGGTGTGTTCGGTTAGAAGTTATCACTTACGCAATTGATCTTCTCGAGTAATTTGAATGCCATTTCACCGTGGTCTACCTCCAATGTCTAGTCTGTTAAGAGTACACTGAAGCAAAGGTGTAGATAGCCGCATCGCCTAACATAGATAGTAGAAACCTAAGCATGTCATGATCAACCAAGGATAGCTCGATCAAGAAAGGAGAGAAGCTCAAGTCAGTTCAAAAATGCGTAAAATATGTTAGTATCCAAGCTATAAAAAGTTATAAAATACTATGGATCAACAGTTTAACTGGACGGAAGACCAACTATACAAACCTTCTTATCGATCGAGCCGCTTTAAGGAATATTTTCATAAATACATATGAAGTTGGAACCAGACATATTGAATTGTAATGTATTTACTATCGATTTCTCCCGCAAACATGTTTATGCAAAGGTTAGAATCACAATGTCGAAACCGGGAAAAACTAAGCACACTTGATAAGAGATATATGACTTATAAGTGAAAAATTGACCATAGCAAGAACTTCCTTCCTTGTATAAGCCTTGTCACAAATTAGAATAAGATCATCTACAATCGTACCGAAACTTCCTCATACTTGCATGCTAAAAGCATGGTTGTAATTCCAACCAAATGAAGTTTCTTTCTGCTCCACCGTTTCGCCCGGGCTAAGAATCTGTCTATAATGTTAACCATAAGAAATAATGTCTCATCCATGAGCTCAAATTTATAATGCACCTGTCAAGATTCAAACCAATAAGGATGCTTAGCATATGTTTTGTTTGCCCTTTCTAGGAGATAGAAAATCATGTCAAAATTTCCCATACCCGATTAACCAATCAACTAGGATGGCCTCATCTTCTCATTGATGTCGGATTCTTTGAACCATATAAGTTGGGAGATTCACGGCTAAGAATTACGCAAAAACAGGCAAGGTTCAGTCAATACCTCGGGCTTTACAAGTCTACCCTATCTTACTTTTGCATTCTTACTTTTGGAGTTTTTGAGATTTCAAAGAATAAACCAAGTAAAGGTAAAGTACACTCTCAATTGAACTTGATTGGGCAAAGCATTTCAAGGTATTCGCATTAAAGAATGTCACTAAAGCAAGTAATACTAGCACTTGATTCTCAAATGTGCACTTTTGAGTAAATGGAGTAGGAATATCGACAATGCTACACCAAAATCAAAACAAGTATGAGTTGAAAACAGTGAGACTAGCCTCGGTTTTCTTGTAGTGAGCATATATATCATCGATATAATCTACAACTGCAAGAGAGTGTTCTTTGAGTCGCAACTATCAATATCCGAATGGGTTCTTCAACAATATCCTCCATCT
This sequence comes from Papaver armeniacum, assembly GCA_023531295.1. Classification (NCBI taxonomy): domain Eukaryota; kingdom Viridiplantae; phylum Streptophyta; class Magnoliopsida; order Ranunculales; family Papaveraceae; genus Papaver; species Papaver armeniacum. The sequence continues at coordinate 134,335 of JAJJWW010018923.1, forward strand.
CAACTTCCTCTTCCTACAACATTACATTGAACTGTAACACTGCTGCCCACTACAAGAAAAATAAGGAACAAACCCTTAACGCCAAAGTCATCATACCATTAAGTCAATATCCTCGAAGAACAAACCATCAAGAAATGTGCTTCACAAACATTGGATCGGAGAAGGAACTATCTGCTCATATTCATCTACATCTATAATGATGAACTATGACATAAGTAGTGCATTGCGGACGTATGTCTATTGCCCAAATTTCCCAAAACCAGTGCCTTTGTTCTATATCCAGGTTTCCCAAAGATGGCAACAATCTTCAGCCAAGTTCACTCATTTCATTTTCCATTGATCCATGTTGTTGTATGATAAACAAAAGTACTAGCGCACATGTAATTCACTTAAATATTCCAGGAAAGCAACTTGGGTCCTCATGTGCCCAACAGCTTTAACCACATCAACCATATAAAATACCAAGATAGAGACCTAAGTTTGTTCTTTGGAGATATTACGACGAATCCAAATAAAACCCAAAAGCCTACTGGCTTAAATTAAACAATGAAACGCAAGTCAAGCAGATTTATACCGTTGTCCCAACCAGTATTGTAGCATTCATTAATAGGTTCTCTTGGTACCCCAATTTTGAGTAACAAGATTTCCATTGAGATTGCCGTTGTAAACAAAGGTCTCCCACAATTGATGAAATTGAAATGCTTATCTGCATCACAAATTCAAACTATTGTGAGTAAAATGTACAATTTGCATGTTCTTCAATCACCTAACATCAAACATAGAATTCTCTCGGAGACCAAAGACAAACACAAATGTTGGGTTACCTCGAGCAGCTGTGGGATTTGTAGTGCACATGCTTCCACCGTGTTCAATTCACACTCGGTTGGTCCATGATGCAATCATTCACACAACACGGATTTCAAAAGCTTGAGCATTTGTAGATCGTTTTATCAAATCAGATCATAAATCTCATTCTTAACAAATGATTTTGAGAACAAAGAGAATACACACCATCAATAAAACAAAACTAAGAAAAAAAAAACCAATGGATTAAAAGTATGAACAAATGCACAAACTGATAATGAATCATAAAAGAGAACTGAGATGAAATCAAGCTTTTAGGTTTACTGAGATCGATTTTTTTTTTGCTTCTGAAATTTCAATTTGGAGATGGATAAGTTAGTCGATTGAACTGAAACGATAAATAAAGAGGATACTTACCTTTCAATTCAGTTTTCTTAGATGAATCTTGGAATTCAATTCGTGTTGATGATCATCATCACCTCTTTTCACCGATTCGAGCAAATCCCTCAAGATCTAATGTTGTTATGGGATAAAGACGAAGAGGACGGAAAACCTAATACTAAAGTTTTGATATAGAAAAAATGAAGAGAAGCAGACGAGAGATAAGTGATGGAAGAGGCTAGATGGCTGGGGATGCGAGATGAGATAAAAGAGATAAGGTTTGATTTTTTTCTCTTTCCATAGAAAAATCTAGCCCTCACAGTGGTTCTTGAATCTCAGAATTTTTACAAAAATACCCCTCTAAAGAACAACCGTGTTAGAAACAGGTTTAAGTTTTCCATTTTTTTTCCTAGAAAAACTACTGGGAGTCACGGCACTATACATAACTACATCCCAACAACAGTAGTTTTTGTAAAACCCAAGAAGTGGTTAAAAACTCATTTTCCACTAGTGTATTTATCAGTGTACATTACCCTGCCTTGCAAAGAATATTGATTTATTCGTCTGTCATCTGGTAAATATTTTTCTAAAATGATTAGTATTCTTATCTTGAAATGTTGTATAGTTAAAAAGAAGTTGTAGAAGAATCAAACATGTACAGTAGTATTTCATTACATAGGTTAGTACTTTATGGCATTGTCTTATTTGTCTTATTATATACTTATCCATTATATTATTACACTAAATTGGCTCAGTAAACGCCGCCGATATCGATTGGAAGAATTTGTAGCGATTTGTTTGGAAGTTAATTGAATGATGCTCTATTGTGAAATCAAAAAGGTTGGAGAACAAAGCAGCAGCCATTAGGTCCCTTAGCAGCTGCAAGATTTGTAAGTTATAATGTAGTATCTCCTTATAGAGATTTAAGTTAGAACGACTTTAGGAATTTCAGAACTTTCTACAAACTGAACTTAATAACCAAGTATGTTTCTGTGTATGTCCATTAAATGAATGACATAGTTTGTATCAAATACTCATACTTGTTGTTAACTTCAATTGAAGAATTATTTTTTCATAATGGTAAATGTGGAAATGAAAGTGAATGAATGTGTAAAAGTTTGTATATTTGTGGAATGCTTGAATATGGGGAATGCAAGCTAGCTGGGTGGGTAAATGTAAGTGAATGGTTTTGACCAGGTCAATGAAGACTCCTTTTTTTTTCCCACTGTTGCAAAAGATTAGCAACGTCTATGTTCTGTTGCTAAATTAGGGGCAAACCAATAAATTAGAACCGAGAACCATAGTTAGGGTAGGGGTATTCACTGTAATTAGAAATGACTTAGCAACGGCATACCTTGGTTGCAAATAAACAAAGTCGCAACGGCACGGTGACGTTGCGAATCTCCGTTGGGCTTCGACCAAGAATCGCAATCGGAGCTTATGCCGTTGCGAAAACTCGCAACACCGTGTTTTGAAACGTCAACTGCCGTTCGACCCGGTCCAACAACGTCCGGGACTCCATTGCTAATTCCTAAAAATGGTGTAGTGAATTTCAATAGCGGCATTTATGGATTGAATGTATACAAGTTATTTTCTTCATTGAATTGAAGAATCAAGCGTATGTGTAATGAATTCTTGTAATTTGTTTATCCATATGATGTAAGAGTTTTGTCACTAAAATTGACAAAGGGGAGATTGTTAGAGCATAGCTCGGTTGAACCCACCAAGTGTTGGTATGTCAAGTTTGGTTGTCATATTTTAGTGAGCCAAAACTCATTTTAAGAGTCGCTTGATTATGTAGTAGAGTCAACTTCGTATAGGTTAGCTTTAAAGTATTAGGATATGAGACATTACAAGTATTGCGAATACTTGAAGAAGTGAAGAAGTAAGAAGCTACAACGACAACATCATCCTTCCACTTGAGGTTAGTGATATTTGACTTGAGCAGTTTCATTCCTAACGTATCTTTCAAGTCAAAAAGTGATTGAAAACAAAGCTGCGAAGCATGAATGATTATACTCTAGTTAGACATAGTATTAAGGAATACAATACAGGTTTATTGCTTAACCATTAAACTTTGTATATAAGACATCCACATAATCGTTTGAATGATGTTGTGATTATGTATGGGTATAAGGTGAAGATTTCATCCTAGGAAACAATGTTTTACATTTGTTTTAAGGAAGTAAATTCATGAACTTATTTTGTGAATCGAAATAGAAATCGCCAAGCATTATTGGTATTGTTATTCATTGCATATATTTTGAACTACCAATATGTGTGATTCGGATAACCGCTCATGACTTGTTTATGTTCTTGGTAAAACTATTCACAAAGGCGACTTTTGTATTGGTATGACTTTTATTAAATAAACCGATCTTAAGTAATCACCGATATGGTATGATCGATTTTGTGTTATTGGTATGACCGACTATGGGTAATGGGGAACCGATCCTAGTAAGAGGTGCAACCTATCATAAAGGGAATCGATCCTTGTATGAGGTGCAACAAGTTTTTAGTAGAAAGGGGAAATCATCCTGAACATGTGCAACAATTTTTTAGGCAAAGGGGAACCGATCCCTATGGACATGTCAACAAGTACAAGTTAGATACCATATATGTGGGGAACCGATCCTAGTACCTAGTCAACTGAATTTTGGTAACTAGGGTGACTATGCAAAGTATTCACATGGAGGTAGAACCGAAACTTGTTTTGGTAGAACTGTGAAACCCATGTTTGGTGATTGAGTGTTCTTGATCAATCACGTAGTTCTTGAAAGTCAGATGAATCATTTCTAAACTTGTTTGGAAGTGTGGCAAATCAGTTTCAAGATTGTAAGTATGAAAAGGACTTACAAAGTAAGGATGTGTGAAACTTTGAACATGTGCGAAGAAGTTTGATCTTTAATTGTTCAAAGTTATTCCTTAATAATTTAAAGGAAGAAAATCCAGGATCGAATAAAATAAATTGAGAACCTTTTATTTAAGGTTTTAATTTATTTTTGGAAAATGAAAATTAGTAATGTGCATTTACTAGTTGGAGATTTTCTAAGAGATTTTCGGTCATTATTTGGAAAAAAGCATTTCTAGGAATTATGGAAACCAAATCTGGAATATATTGCATATCTTGAGAATATTTTCGGTTTTGGAAAATCCTTGGTGTCCAAACTTCCTTGGTCTATAAATATGAAAGTTTGCATTTCGAGCAAACTAATCCTCGAGAGACGAAGAACACTATCTAGGTTGTCCGACATCGGTGAAGCCGCCTATTCTGGGAGAGGAGAGTAACCTAATTAGGCGAAATCTCTTACCACGCTTAGTTTAAAGACTTCTTTGGGATTGAGAAGCTCTATTAGTACAGATTGGTGGAAAACTAGATAATTACAGTTTATCATTTGTTTTGATTGATTTGATTGACTAACGGTGGTTGAACTTTGATTGCACCTAGTTTGTTTATGCTTGAGAATCTTCTCTTCTGATATAAGATTCACTCAAACTAGATCGAAGTTTCGACGGGATCTTTAGATTGTTTGTAGATTTAAAGACGTCTTGTAATAATCCATTGTTAACAGACTCCGTTTTGTGTGTGATTGATCACAAGAGATTCAAGTTGATTGTGTGAAGGTGTTTATTGAAGATCTAAGAAGATTTGAAGACAAAGAAGACTTTGAAGATTTCTGATTTTGGTTCATAATCTTTGGTGTGCACAATACTTGTTTCGGTAAAAGAGGATCCAAATATAATCGGTTTATCCTTGTGGTAGATTAGATTGATTAGTGATAAGTGCATAATTCACATGATTTTAGTGTAAATTTCATGCTAGTAATTGCTTATATTCTTGCAAATTATTGTATATTACGTTTGTTTTCTCTTATTTGTGTTTCATTAGGAGAATCGTCCAAAAGAAGTGAAATTGCACGTAATTGTACGATAAAAGAAGTTAGCTACAAGTGAAGAAGGGCCAAAGACCAAGTGAAACTCGTTCAAGTACAAGATTTCTACTTTTCATTATGTAGAGGACGAGAAGACAAAGGCAATGGCGAAAGAAGAGAGTCATTACGAGTTCGTATGAAGAAGTTATGAGCAAAACAAGAACTCATATGACTAAAGGTCAAGGTGGTCAATTTCTAAGGAAAATGCTATTGGCATCCCACCCGAATGTTAAGGACACTTTCCGGTTAAGGGGCAGTCAAGTTCAAGGAATTGCTAAAAAGGAAGTCCGATCTTTTACTTAGGGGGGCTGTCAAGATTCAAAGATTCATTAAAGGCACTGACTATTACTCGGGCACCTCTTCTTCTTCTTCTTTTTTAATATGAACATGAAGAACATGAACAGTTCTTAATGGTGGTCATCATGATGATCATGATGGTGATGGATTTGATCAACAACGATATTCAAATTTGAATACATCTCTAGGTTCCTGGGGACGATAAAAAGCATGGGTACTAGCCTGATTTCGATAAATCAGTCCTACTCGAGTTTGGCAGAGAATTATTGGTTGCTTCCATTAAAGCCGAGCTTGGTGATGAGTTTCAATTCAGTTGAGACTCTATTATTCTGTTGTTGCTGCCATCGTGATGATACGGTGATGAAGATTATCAGCAGTCGTGACTGATGGAGTTGTTGGCAGAAATCAGGAGATGATCGTGATAAAAATGCAGTGAAGAGATGAAGCTTGGTTGTTGTCTCAGAGGAGTTGGATGAAGATGATGACTGCTGTTATTCGTGATGATTATGGCAGTGATGAAGTTCAGGGAGATGCTGCTATTGTTGGAAGCTCGGGTTGGCGATCATGGCAGGGAAGATTGTTGCTGTTGGTGCTGACGTGGGGCCCATTCAACTTCCAAAAGATCACGAAACAAGTAAGATAAGATAAAGCGGCTGATTTTTTCTCCCCATCTCACTCAAGTGGGTCCGGATACATTTCGATAAAGAAACAAATGCCCGACATTGTATGACGAGAACCGAGAGTCTCTGACGCGTCTTGGGGAAAGTATTGATCTGATGCAACGCGGCTCATTGAAACTGAACAGATTGACAGACTACATGAAGACACATGCAGTTCTTTGGTGATCGAACGGACTGGGGATCATGTACACGTTTCTTAGGGTGCGTTCTGTTACTCTCGATCAACACCACATAATTTCAGAAACTTCTGAATCGCCGCTGTGCGTATATCGAGTACGGAATATTAGGAAAAATGTCGGGATCATCTTGTATAAATAGGGTCGAATGCAAGAGACCAAAGGACTTCATCCTAGACTTCTTCATCGAGAATCATTTTCATTTGTTACGAGAGAAGAGAGAAACACAGAGTAGTTTTATTTTAAATCCTTCTTCTTTATTTATTTGCGAGTACTTCATAATTATGAGTAGCTAAACTTTTAATTAATTAGGGATGATTTCAAAGTCCTGAACCATGAAGCATTATTTTCTTTAATCACGTTTATTTCAAGTTTTATTTTATTGTTGAGTATCTTTATTATTTTTAATGTCTAAGAATATTGAGGGGTTATTTAAAATGATCAATTAAATTAACCAATCAATATTTCTTCTACTAGTTTAGGGTTGTGTGATACGTGTAATTGTCACATCAAATCTTTACACAAGTAGTAAATCGCAAGAGCCGACGGAGGGATTTTGTTAAGTAATTGTGTGTAAAGATAACACCAGCCTGGACCGAGCTTATGCGTATGATGCTAGGATCAACCTGATTCACAGAGTGCAAAGCATTCGACCAATTTACACCTTGAGAGCTTATTCTTGGTGGGTTGGTTGGATAGAATCTGGTAGTCGAGCGCTTCCGTATCCAGTGGCAATAGGAATTTGGGGGATAGCAGAGCTTATTGCTATTCTACGGTTGGTAACAATATAAGTTCAACAAGAAATAAATTTATATTTAATTATGTTTCGGTTCAGTGACGGCGAATGATTCCCTAGTCATCTTTCTCCTTATTATTTTAAATCAATCTTTACTATTTTGTTTTATTAGTTACTTTAATTTAAAATCTAAAAACCCCTTTTGGTGACTTTTAACAACTAGAAACTCCACGCTCTTCGTGTGGGAAACGAACTCCTTGCCATTATATTACCAGTTAATTGTGTGGAAAGGTGTAATTAATTTGTTGCGTAAACGACGCGCACCAAATTTTGGCGCCGCTGCCGGGGAGCAGTCGGTAGCTTTTAGTTGTTTTTATTTTTTTTAGTTTATTTATTTATTTTTAGTAATTCTATTAATTTATTTATTTTATTATTTATTTTTAGTTAGTTTATTTTCTTTTCTTTTAGTAATTTTATTTAATACTTTTGTTTTTAGATTTTGCTTCTAGCTTTTATTTTATTTTTATTTATTTTTTTTATGTGTTCATAATGGATTAATAGTATTCATGACCCGTCTAGAACGGGGGGGAAATTCTATGAACGATTTGTGTGCATAATTTTTATTTTTAATTTTTTTTTTAGGCTTAGGTTTTGTTAATTTTGATTCTTACAATTTTGCACCATCGTCATGTTTCCATTTGGAAATAACATGTACGGTGTACAAGATCAATCATATCACAGTGGTAATCAATTTAATACCGGTTTTCAATCTCAGTCTTATGACAACTACCAACCATACCAGGGGTACAATCAAAGCTTATCTTTTGGCTATGATCAATATCCCATGGAACCTTATGGATATTCTCATACATGTCAACAACCTTATGACGGGCATGTAAGTGAACAATCACAATTGATGGGAGGATAGTTATGCTTCTAATCCTATTTCTTCAAGTGTTGCAGAACAAATGTGTACCATGATGGTAGATATTCGCATACAAATGGAAAAATATTACCATGGGTTAGAGCAACATCAACAAAGTGTTGATCAATCACTCCAAGATTTTCAAGAGGGCATTAACAACTTAAGAAGAGACATGGATCAGATTAAGGAAGAAATAGAGAAAGATGAGCAACCTTTGGAAATTGGTGTAATAGTGATGAAGTTATTCCGACTCAGGATCATTATAAAGATCACTCGCTTTATTCAAAAGGAGGAGCCTTGGAATGACCGAACCATTGTTATAAACGGTGTAACATACTCAAATGCATATCAACGTTATGAATATTATCCGGTGATGAGTGCCAAATAGTGCATATTTATACACCTTTTTATTGGCTTTTTACTCATCTAGAGTGTGTGCCACCTGTGCTTGCTGAGCTGCTAAAGCAACCCAAGGAAGGCAAGAAAAGCACAGGCCTTAAGGTGAGTAACTATGCCAGGGAATAGCTCTCGAGATCCTCTCGTGTTTTCCTCGTCTTTGTTTAACTCGCAAAAACAAGCGGACCACGAATGCACACACCCCGAATGCATGCTTGAACCCAGACTAAACCGCATCCGCCCGAGCCGAGCCGTACCATTAGAGAGCTCGAAACCTCCAGCCCCGAAGGTGAGGTCATGTAGACGTTATAACTGTGACAACCAACCGTGATAGCCCGAATCCAATGCTAGTCTCGCCGAGTTGTGCATTGTCAAGCCCCGGTTCACCTGGGTGAGCTAGAGACCCCGCCCGAGTCTCAACCCCGTGAACCAATACATTGGTTGAATGAATGTGTTATTGAGTTGGTGAGCCATCTCAAAATCTATACATTCTTGAAACTTGCCTTGGCTGAGTAACCCGTTGGCCTGCAACCCTTGAGCTTGACTCGTGAATTATTGAGTTTTGTTGAGCCAATTTATTGTCAATATTCGCATGCATGTGCGAAACCTATTGTGTTAGATTGTGCTACCCTTTGTGGGTGTTTACTCGTCGGGCATCCGCAGAGCCTAAACATTTGCCAAGCCCGGTGAGCCGTGCATAAAGTCGCCAAATCTTTTTGTGAGCTTTGTGGTGTGTAGCAAAGTTTGTGAGTTGTCTTTGTTGGCTCTGCACAAACTTGACTAAAATCCCTTTGAGCTTAGCCCCGCATTTGAGCAATTGAAGCTCTTAGTTGTGAGTGAAAATCTAAAATTTTTGCTTGAGAACAACTACACGTGTTGACTCTGGAGTGGTGAGTGGTGAGTGAGTGGGGCCGAATAGGAAACTTTGACTCAGTGAGTAAAAGTCTCACTTGCCGAGTGAGTGAACTGGTTCTTGTTCACCGAGTCAAACCGGCCGAGATTGAGTTGCCTCCCTGAATAGCCGAGTCAATCCTAACGATTGATGCACTGAGTTGAATCGAGGCTGTTTATAAGCTGAAGCCCCACCCAGTGGGCTCACGAACCCATAACTTGGGCTTACACCGAACCGAGCCCACTTCAACCTAAATCGGGTTTTACTTCTAGGTAATTTCAGCCCACATAGATTAGCCTCCTTTGCTGGGTGTGCAACAAAACACAGCCCATCTCAACTTACTCTAGGCTATACTCATTCAATTGCTGGGTTACACTTAGACCTACCTGGGCTTCAAACAACAAATCCCAAACAAACCAAAACCAAATTGAGCCCACAACAACTTGGGTTTCCCACATAAACCAAAGCTCCCAATAAACCAAATTCCCAACAAAACCAAAGCCCATTTTTTTTGTTATATTTGTAAGAATGTTAAAGTTTCTGTACATTATCTTTTGGGTTGACCCGCAACTCTTTAGATTGTTAGTGTATGATGAATTTTTGTATATAATCCCATAGGACTTTTTAATTTTCTTTTCTTGAATCGGTTGAGTCTTCTTGTGCATTTTTGTGCTAATCCGATATGATCACCACCGAGAATGTTGGATTTTGCCTTGATTAATGAAGCTCAACCTCGCTCCCGCCGACATACAGGTAATCTCTTCCCTTTTCTCTTATGCATAGTTCTCTTGGTATGTGATTGTTTAAATTTTTCTATATGTAGACACATTGAGGACAATGTTTGATTTAGGTTTGGGGGTGCATTTGCATTTAGAGTTTTTAGTCTTTTATTTTACCTTTTTTTTTTTTTTTTTTTTTTTTTTTTTTTTTTTTTTGACATAATTTTAGAAATTAACAAACAACTTTGGTTGGTAACCTAGCAACAATCTGGGCACCAACCCCTTTTTGAATAGCAATCCCTAGTCTATGGAAAATAAAATTACCAAAACCACTACTAGCATCGTTGCTAATTAAACAATTCTTCAAACGCTTGAAAAAACACAGAGTATCTTCACCGAGTTCCCTAAGGTAGAGAAGGCTAGAACACCCTGCATCGTAACCATGCGCTAAACACACTTGTCCAAGTATTTAGTGCGTTTACGCGAAACAAAGACTAGAAATAGCTTTACCTCGGGGACAAATGAGCGAATACCTTCACCAGTAAAGGGTGAGACACCTGTGACATCCATACAAACATCTTTCCCGTTTTCCCAATTAAGAACAAGGATATCAGCAGGCCTTAGGTCTTTATCATCATCCGACAAAAACCCAAGAGAAACCTCCTTGCGCGCAGGCACATTAGCTTTGTAACAAATGTCAACGATTACATCACGTACATGGTCATGTGGGAACTTACTTCCCCACATCCTTAGCACAATGAAGCGCATGATCCCCAAAGATGTCCATAGGTTTGTTACGGCTTGAGCATAGACCATTCTCAACAAACACGGATACCAAGTCGATAACAAAGAATGACTCTGAATTGTCTTGGTCCAAGACATTGATTAAGCCCACTAATAGGTACAAACCCAACAAATAATCCCCGAGCATGCTTAATGCGATTGCAAGACCATACAAAATAGAGTCTCTTCTTGAGACATAGAAAATTGGTGCTGGGATTCGCTTCTAACCGCATCAAAATAAGTGACTGCCAGGAGTGCATGGAAGGGGGGCGAGATTATCGACACAATAAGAAGAAGGTAATCCACATACCAGAATAAAATTCAGAAGAGCCAACTGACAGGCGTAACCTTTGTCTCTGTTGGGAATAAGCGCCAAGGATCACCTTTTGCAAAGCGATCTGGCTTTGTGAAGCAAGATAACAATAGGTGCGGGTGTCTGCCATGGTAAAAAAAAAAAAAAAAAAATTCAAAAATTTCAAAAATTCAAAAAAAATCAAAAACTTTTTGCAAATAAAAACCTCCAACTTTCAGAGATTTTAGAGTCACTAGCATGCTTCTAGCTATGTTTACATAGAGAATCTGACCGAAATAACAGAAATTGGAAGGAGAGAGAACACAATCGGGTTTCTTAGTTGATTAGAGCGTTAAAGTTGGATTTAACCATACCGGAGGGCGAATTAGGTGTCTTTGTTTAGATATTCGGTAGTAGAATTGTGATCACCCATAGTGGAGACTACCCAATTTACATCAAGTGAGGCACCAACCTTCAATTTTGCAACTTTCTAGAAAAGTTTGTTAGAGTGTGTCACCGTACGTAAATTCGGGTAGGAATGGTGAGCTACCCAACTGAGCACCAATTTCAGCACTACTTTTGATCTCTTGAGTGCTAGTTTTGTCAATCATGAGGGTGACGTCTAAAGATGAAAACTCCTTCTAAATACCGATTTGTAGTTAGCATCATTTCTCTCTCAATCAAAGAAACCCATAGAAACACATCATCAAAGAACCTGGAGCGGGGGGAATATTGAAAGAAAAGTTGAGATAGTCCAAGGTTTATGTGCAAAACAAAGAAAAGAAAATAGGATGAGAATTAATAAAATTTATAAAATCAAGACAATACAAGTTGTGGAAAAATTGAGTGATAAAGTCCTTTGTCCATGGAGTTAGTTGTTTCATTATTTGTATTTGTATTTTTATTTTCACTTATTATTAAAAAAAAAAAAAAAAAAAAAAATCAAAAATCAAAAAAATATTGTAGTTTATTTTTGCTACCACCATGGTAAAGAAGAGTTTAAAAAGAAAAATCCAAACAACAAGGAATTTGAGTAGAAAAGTTAAAAATTGTCAAGTTTGTGAAGTTTAGAAGTTCGTCATCAACAATTGAAGACCGAAGACCGAAGATTGAAGACGTTTCTATGGTTTCTTATGAGAGAGTGATATTAATTACCGATCGGGTGAGAAATGAGTGAGTACTCCCACCCTTGCTAATGGTTGATTTCCTTTCTTAGAGATCATCGAAAAGATTCTTTTGTCCACACTACATGGAGTCTCCGCATTTTATTTCGGAAGGTTATCCTTCTTACCTACAACGTGTGCAAGATTTCTCTCTTTATTCCCGCTCGCACACATGAGACTAAAAAAAAGCGATCTTTTTGAGTGCAATTATCATAAACCCTAATGGTGAGGCGAAGTCGAGACTTATGATCACAATCGAATCCGAGTTCTTTCATATGGTATGGTTACTTCTAGCACTTAAGGATGAGAATGCGTTCTTCGATAGTTCTAACCGTTACTAGCATGCGTAAACTCTATGTCCTCATAGCTTCTTGGATGCTTGAGACTCTTTTACACTCAAGTTGGAGAAGGTTTTGTGGGTACACCTCTTGTAAACCCTCACGAGACTACAACTCGTCCACTAGGGACACCTAGGGGTTTAAAGGCTTAGTGCATACGCTAAATGCATTCGAGACTGCGACGGGGTATAGTTAGGATTTCTTCATTTTCGTTTCACTTGAGGACAAGTAAAATTCAGGTTTGGGGGTATTTGATGAGTGCCAAATAAGTGCATATTTATACACCTTTTTATTGGCTTTTTACTCATCTTTTGCGCTTAGAAATCGAGATATTATCATTCGTGTTTTCCTTGTTTTCAAGAATAAATATTTGTATTAATTAATTTTGTGTTTTTAGGTAATAAATAAAGCTTGGAGAATCCGAGGAGCCAAAAGAGCGAAGAATTGGAGTCAAGTGCCCAAGGAGCAGAAGCCGAAGCCGCGCGCGCAGCAGTTTGCAACCCAACAAGTAGCAACTCATCTACAAGACATGGGCTTGAGCTAGACCCACCCGTGACCGGATCCGAGCCCGTCTCTTCCGAGACGTTGAGATTTCTTTCTCCCTCATCCAACGATTCGCCGCCTCCACGTGCATCCATTCTCGATGCTCCGCTCAACACCAAATCAACTCACACTCTCTCGCCCGTCCGGATCTCTCTCAGCCGCATCCTACGCTCGCTGCGCCTTCCTCATCGAGCTTTGATGTAACCGCTTCACAACAAAATCCCCATCACCTATACCCCTCGACCAAAACCCTAATCCCAACTTCATTTTCTCTTTCTTCTTCTCCACCCTCTGCAAAACCCCGGAGCGCAGCTCTGCTCTTCCGCCACCTCCGTCCTTCACCCGACCAACAACCCTCACCACCACCATCTCCTGACACACAACCACACCACCTCTACCTGCTCTACTTCTCTAGCGCTAGTTTTCTCTTCCTTAGCTTCTATCAACCCTAGAAGCTAATTTAGAAAAAGCTAGAGCTAGGGTTAGCCAACAACCGACGCATGGAGTTCTCGGCGCGAATTGACAAGAGGGGAAGCGAATCAGAGTATGGGTTGAATTGTTTTTCAATTAATTTCATTTTTATAATGAATTAGGGTTTGGTTGATTTTGGATGTATAAATACAACTGAGGGGTTTGTGTAGAAACCACGCCTGGATTAGCCAGGGCAGTCATTTAGATTTAATTTCTGTTATCTTTCAGTTTTAATTTAGTTTGCTAGGGTTTCATGAAACCCTAATTCCATGTATGAATTCAACTCTGTTTGTGTTGTCTTGAGTGCTTAAATTTAGAGATAACTTCAATCTTAATACCCAACACTTTACTCTCACAATGGATACTTTAAATAGATCCATTGTAGTTAGACTACAACTGTGTTGTTGTATTTTGTACTCAATCCTTAGGCCCTAATGCTAATTCCCTTATTTGGTTGTGCTTAATTAGACAACCGATGCTCAGTTAGTAATTTCATTTGATATTGAAGGATCACAAGGTGAAACTCCTTAGCTAGGTGATGGAATTGACACACCTCACTTGTCTACCATAGGAACAAGAAAACTCAATCTAGTTGAACACATACTAGGAACCAAGTGGTGGATTGAAGACCCAAGCACCCTTTTGTCACTTCGCTACCTTAGTTTAGGTTCACTTCACTAAAATCAGCCGTATTGGCACAAAAATATCTATGTTACAATCTGTTGTTACCTTGTCACTTTGGAATTCAGTTTAAAGCCAAGCCTTAGATCATTGAAAGCACCCCTTGTCTCTGTGGATCGACCCGTACTTGCCGCGTCTCCGATAGACGCCGTGCACTTGCGGTTATCACCGTAGGCCATACAATTCATACACTTTCCAGGCCTACCATCCGGATTATAATGTTTTTAGGCCGGTTGATTTGCAAGAAGTAGACCCAATTATTCCTTCGCCGGAGACTCATATGGAAGACCCTAGGATTTGCACCAATGAACTAGACTTTTTGGGGGAAGATTCCGATTCCGATGACGAGATTGTTGAAGAGATAGAGTTTGCGAAAGAAACCAAATTGATTGAAGTTGTGGAAGACCCAGTTGAACTTTCCAAGGATTATAATGATGCTGAGATTACGGTTGAAGCAGACGAAGAATGGCTAAAAAGTTTGATAGAGGACCACGATACACATGAGGTAAATAATTCATTGCAATTCTTTAAGAATGATGAAGATCCTGTAATACAAGAGATTGTGGAAGGTTTGTCTAATCCTTTGCATATTTCTAAATCTTTTGATCCACATCACTTAGGATTGGAGTTGTGCGCTACCAAAGTTTTAACGGATTATTTTGCTTCTAAGTATATATCCACCACTTGATGTGTTTGATTCTAGCAGTGTGCAGGTTCACCAAGCTGAAGAACCTTTTGAAGTTCCCAAATTCTATGTTCTATATCCACTTCAGAGTGTAGAATGGACTAAGTGTGGGGGAAACTTTAATAAAGTGATAACTTCTATATTTATTTCTTATGCTAATCATTGTGTGAAGTTGTTACTAGAATCGCAGATTATTTTAGGGTGGACTAGGATTTTCAGATTATTGGTATATGGGGAGGTTCCACGCGAAAAGGTGGATGTAAATTCCCTTGAGTTTCGAGATCTGTTCCCTCTGGAGGAGTAATGTGATGAGTGCTAAGTCAGGCTAAGGACGTAAAACTAAGCGCTACATGGGAGGCAAACCATTGGTTTGTATTTTCTATCCTTTTGTCTTTAATTTTCTTCTTTTACATATCATATTAGGATTTCCCACCTTGATTTTACTTAGGGCGAGTCAATTACATTGAGGACAATGTAAAGTTTAAGTGTGGGGGAGTGTTTTCCATATTTTGCATATAGATTTTTTTTAACTTTCTTGAGTCGAATTTCAAAAGTTTTGTAAATATTTGCATTTGAAAAAAAAAAAAAAAAAAAAAAAAAAAAAAAAAAACCTTCAACTTGTAGAGATTTTAGAGTCACTAGCATACTTCTAGGTATGTTTAAATAGAGAATTCTACCCGACATAACTGAACTTGGAAGTGTTAGGGAACTACGTTCGGATTTCTTACTTGTTAGAGTGTTAAATAATGGATTTAATCATGCCGGTGATGCAAATGAGAAGCAGAGAGAAATGCATTATTAGAGTTGCTGATCAATCATTAGTGGAGACTACCTATTTTCAAATCAACCGAGGCACCAGACCAAAAAAAATCTTTGTAGATGACTAAAGAGCTTTCTTTTGAGTGTGTGTCACCGTACGTTAATTCCGGGTAGAATGGTGAGCTACCCAACTTCACACCATTTTTCAGCACTATTTTTGATCTCTTGAGTGCTAATTTTGTCAATCATGAGGGTGACGTCTATAGATGAAAACCACCTTCTTGTAGTTTGATTTGCAGTCAGCACCATTCTCTCTCTCGCCAACAACAGGTCCATAGAAACACATCATCATCAGCAAATGGAGCGACATCAAAATCTACAAGGAAAATCGAAGAAGTTTAAGGTTTATAAGCAACAATACAAGTAAGAGCAAATTTCATATCAAAGTGAAGCAACATACAATGAGCATAATTTTATATCCAAGTACGAAGACTTATTTACAAAAACAAAGAAAATCAAAAGATGAGAGTTATTGAAGTTTATAATACGAAGACAATACAAGTTGTGAATATCAAAGTGGTAAAGTCCTTCTCCCATGGCCATGTTAATTTTATTATGTTGTAGTTGCAATCTTTCTTCTAAAAAAAAATATATATATATATATACAAAAAGATTTGCATTTAGGATTTATTTTATCAATAAAGCCGTGAGGAAGAAAAATCTATAAAGAAGTTTTAAGCAACAAGGAAATAGAGGAAATGAGTTACAAATTGTCAAAGTTTTATGAAGTTCAACAGTTTATCATCAATAGTTGAAGACCGAAGACGAAAACCAAGAAGATGAAGAAGACGAGCCAAAGGAAGGAAGATGTTTCTATTGGATGCTGTGAGAATGGTGCTTTCGTCACTGCCGATCGGATGTGAAGGTGGTAAGTACTCTCATCCTTGCTATAGTGGTTGATTTCCTTTCTTAGAGATCATTAGAAAAAGATTTTTATTTCCCACGATCTTGTGGGGTCTCCAGAAATAATTCGGAAGGTTCCCTTCCCACCATTCAACGTGTGTAGGATATCTCTCTTCATTCCTACCTGCACACATGTGAGACCCATAAAAAAGCCGTCTTATTGAGTGCAATTATCATAAAATCCTTTTAAGTGAGGCAGAAGTCAAGGCGAAATGCTTATTGGTCGCGCTCAAATCGCGTTCTCTCATTATGGTGTGATTATTTCTCACTCAACATTTAAGAATGAGAATATGTTCTTTGGTATTTCTAACTTCTTATTACTAGCATGCAGAAACTCTATGTCCTCATAACTCTTTGGATGCTTGGGACTCTGGAACACTTTGAATTTGGAGTAGGTTTTGTGGGTATACCTCTCGTAAGCCCTCACAAGACTATAACTCGTCCACTAGGGACACCTAGGGGTTTAAAGGCTTGTTGCACATGCTAAGTGCAACCGGGTCCCAACGAAAGGAAATTGTTGTACGTTAGTTTAGTTTAGTTTGCTCGAGGACTAGCAAAAGCCAAGTGTGGGGGAATCTGATAAGTGCATAATTCACATGATTTTAGTGTAAATTTCATGCTAGTAATTGCTTATATTCTTGCAAATTATTGTATATTACGTTTGTTTTCTCTTATTTGTGTTTCATTAGGAGAATCGTCCAAAAAGAAGTGAATTTGCACTTAATTGTGCAATAAAAGAAGCTAGCTACAAGTGAAGAAGGGCCAAAGACAAAGTGAAACTCGTTCAAGTACAAGATTTCTACTTTTCATTTTGTAGAGGATGAGAAGACGAAGGCAATGGCGAAAGAACGGAGTCATTCTGAGTTCGTATGAAGAAGTTATGAGCAAAACAAGAACTCATATGACTAAAGGTCAAGGTGGTCAATTTCTAAGGAAAATGCTATTGGCATCCCACCCGAATGTTAAGGGACACTTTCCGGTTAAGGGGCAGTCAAGTTCAAGGGAATTGCTAAAGGAAGTCCGATCTTTTACTTAGGGGGGCTGTCAAGATTCAAAGACTGTTAAAGGCACCTGGACTATTACTCAGGGCACCTCTTCTTCTTCTTCTTTTAATATGAACATGAAGAACATGAACAGTTCTTAATGGTGGTCATCATGATGATCATGATGGTGATGGATTTGATCAACAACGATATTCAAATTTGAATACATCTCTAGGTTCCTGGGGACGATAAAAAGCTTGGGTACTAGCCTGATTTCGATAAATGGTCCTACTCGAGTTTGCGTAGAATTATTGGTAATCTTTCCATTAAAGCCGAGCTTGGTGATGAGTTTCAATTCAGTTGAGACTCTATTATTCTCGTTATTCTTTGTCATGGCCATCGTGATGATACGGTGATGAAGATTATCGGCAAATGTGGCTCGATGGAGTTGTTCGCGTAAATCCCGAGATGATCGTGATAAAAATGCGGCTGAAGAGATGAAGCTTGGTTGTTGTCTCAGAGGAGTTGGATGAAGATGATGACTGCTGTTATTCGTGATGATTATGGCAGTGATGAAGTTCAGGGAGATGCTGCTATTGTTGGAAGCTCGGGTTGGCGATCATGGCAGGGAAGATTGTTGCTGTTGGTGCTGACGTGGGGCCCATTCAACTTCCAGTATCACGAGGTGTAACAGAAGATAAGATAAAGCGGCTGATTTTTTCTCCCCATCTCACTCAAGTGGGTCCGGATACATTTCGATAAAGAAACAAATGCCCGACATTGTATGACGAGAACCGAGAGTCTCTGACGCGTCTTGGGGAAAGTATTGATACGATGCAACGAAGCTATTGAAACTGAACAGATTGTTCAAGATACTACATGAAGACACATGCAGTTCTTTGGTGATCGAACGGACTGGGGATCATGTACACGTTTCTTAGGGTGCGTTCTGTTACTCTCGATCAACACCACATAATTTCAGAAACTTCTGAATGCCGCTGTGCGTATATCGAGTACGGAATATTAGGAAAAATGTCGGGATCATCTTGTATAAATAGGGTCGAATGCAAGAGACCAAAGGACTTCATCCTAGACTTCTTCATCGAGAATCATTTTCATTTGTTACGAGAGAAGAGAGAAACACAGAGTAGTTTTATTTTAAATCCTTCTTCTTTATTTATTTATTTGTACTTCTTTTAATTATGAGTAGCTAAACTTTTTAATTAATTAGGGATGATTTCAAAGTCCTAGACCATGAAGCATTACTTTCTTTAATCACGTTTATTTCAAGTTTTATTTTATTGTTGAGTATCTTTATTATTTTTAATGTCTAAGAATATTGAGGGGTTATTTAAAATGATCAATTAAATTAACCAATCAATATTTCTTCTACTAGTTTAGGGTTGTGTGATACGTGTAATTGTCACATCAACTCTTTACACAAGTAGTAAATCGCAAGAGGCGACAGAGAGGATTTTGTTAAGTAATTGTGTGTAAAGATAACACTAGTAAGCGGCCCCGAGCTTATGCGTCGATGCTAGGATCAACCCGATTCACGAGTGCAAAGCATTCGATTAATTTACACCTTGAGAGCTTATTCTTGGTGGGTTAGTTGGATAGAATGGTAGTCGGCGCTCCGTATCCGGTGGCATTAGGAATTTGGGGATAGCGAGAGCTTATTGCTATTCTACGGTTGGTAACAATATAAGTTAAATAAGAAATAAATTTATATTTAATTATGTTTCGGTTGATGGCGAATGATTCCCTAATCATCTTTTCTCCTTATTATTTTAAAAGTATTTTATTATTTTGTTTTATTTTACTTTAATTTAAAATCTAAAAACCCCCTTTTGGTGACTTTTAACAACTAGAAACTCCTCGCTCTTAAAAATTTGGTGTGGGAACGAACTCCTTGCCATTATATTACCGGTTAATTGTGTGGAAAGGTGTAATTAATTTGTTGCGTAAACGACGCGCACCAAATTTTGGCGCCGCTGCCGGGGAGCAGTCGGTAGCTTTTAGTTGTTTTTATTTTTTTTAGTTTATTTATTTATTTTTAGTAATTCTATTAATTTATTTATTTATTATTTATTTTTTTTAGTTATTTTATTTTCTTTTAGTAATTTTATTTAATACTTTTGTTTTTAGATTTTGCTTCTAGCTTTTATTTTATTTTTATTTATTTTTTTTTTATGTGTTCATAATGGATTAATAGTATTCATGACCCGTCTAGAACGGGGAAATTCTATAAACGATTTGTGTGCATAACTTTTATTTTTAATTTTTTTTTAGGCTTAGGTTTTTTTAATTTTAATTCTTACAATTTTGTACCATCGTCATGTTTCCATTTGGAAATAACATGCAGTGTACAAGATCATTCATATCACAGTGGTAATCAATTTAATACCGGTTTTCAATCTCAGTCTTATGACAACTACCAACCATACCAGGGGTACAATCAAAGCCAATCTTTTGGCTATGATCAATATCCCATGGAACCTTATGGATATTCTCATACATGTCAACAACCTTATGACGGGCATGTAAGTGAACAATCACAAGGATGGGAGGATAGTTATGCTTCTAATCCTATTTCTTCAAGTGTTGCAGAACAAATGTGTACCATGATGGTAGATATTCGCATACAAATGGAAAAATATTACCATGGGTTAGAGCAACATCAACAAAGTGTTGATCAATCACTCCAAGATTTTCAAGAGGGCATTAACAACTTAAGAAGAGACATGGATCAGATTAAGGAAGAAATAGAGAAAGATGAGCAACCTTTGGAAATTCCGTGTAATAGTGATGAAGTTATTCAGCTCGGATCATTATAAAGATCACTCGCCTATTCAAAAGGAGGAGCCTTGGAATGACCGAACCATTGTTATAAACGGTGTAACATACTCAAATGCATATCAACGTTATGAAGATTATCCGGATTATAATGTTTTTAGGCCGGTTGATTTGCAAGAAGTAGACCCAATTATTCCTTCGCCGGAGACTCATATGGAAGACCCTAGGATTTGCACCAATGAACTAGACTTTTTGGGGGAAGATTCCGATTCCGATGACGAGATTGTTGAAGAGATAGAGTTTGCGAAAGAAACCAAATTGATTGAAGTTGTGGAAGACCCAGTTGAACTTTCCAAGGATTATAATGATGCTGAGATTACGGTTAAGCAGACGAAGAATG
This sequence comes from Papaver armeniacum, assembly GCA_023531295.1. Taxonomy (NCBI): domain Eukaryota; kingdom Viridiplantae; phylum Streptophyta; class Magnoliopsida; order Ranunculales; family Papaveraceae; genus Papaver; species Papaver armeniacum. Next base: position 155,130 of record JAJJWW010018923.1, read on the forward strand.
GCTAAAAAGTTTGATAGAGGACCACATACACATGAGGTAAATAATTCATTGCAATTCTTTAAGAATGATGAAGATCCTGTAATACAAGAGATTGTGGAAGGTTTGTCTAATCCTTTGCATATTTCTAAATCTTTTGATCCACATCACTTAGGATTGGAGTTGTGTGCTACCAAAGTTTTAACGGATTATTTTGCTTCTAAGTATATATCCACCACTTGATGTGTTTGATTCTAGCAGTGTGCGAGTTCACCAAGAAGAACCTTTTGAAGTTCCCAAATTTTATGTTCTTATATCTATTCTTGAGTGTAGAAAGGACTAAGTGTGGGGGAAACTTTAATAAAGTGAGCGATTTCATTATTTATTTCTTATGCTAATCATTGTGTGAAGTTGTTACAAAATTGCAGATTATTTTCCCGGGTGGACTTAGGATTTTGATTATTGGTATATGGGGAGGTTCCACGAAAAGGTGGATGTAAATTCCCTTGAGTTTCGTGATTGTTCCCTCCAGGAGAGTAATGTGATGAGTGCTAAGTCGGGATGAGGACGTTAAACTAAGCGCTACATGGGAGGCAACCCATTGGTTTGTATTTTCTATCCTTTTGTTTTAATTTTTAGTTTTGCATATCATATTTGGATTTCCCACCTTGATTTTACTTTGGATGAATCAATTACATTGAGGACAATGTAAAGTTTAAGTGTGGGGAGTGTTTCCATATTTTGCATATAGAGTTTTTAACTTTCTTGAGTTGAATTTTTCAAAAATCTTGTAAATATTTGCATTAAAAAAAAAAAAAAAAAAAAAAAAAAAAAAAAAAAAAAAACCTCCAACTTGTAGAGATTTTAGAGTCACTAGCATACTTCTAGGTATGTTTACATAGAGATTTCTGAGACATAAGCGAACTTGGAAGTGTTAGGGAACTACGTTCGGATTTCTTACTTGTTAGAGTGTTAAATAATGGATTTAATCATGCCGGTGATGCAAATGAGGAAGCGAGAGAGAAATGCATTATTAAAGTTGCTGATCAATCATTAGTGGAGACTACCTATTTTCAAATCAACCGAGGCACTGGACCAAAAAAATCTTTGTAGATGACTAAAGAGCTTTCTTTTGAGTTTGTGTGTCACAGACGTTAATTCCGGGTAGAATGGTGAGCTACCCAACTTCACACCATTTTTCAAAGACTATTTTTGATCTCTTGAGTGCTAATTTTGTCAATCATGAGGGTGACGTCTATAGATGAAAACCACCTTCTTGTAGTTTGATTTGCGATTAGCACCATTCTCTCTCTCGCCAACAACAGTCCATAGAAACACATCATCATCAGCAAATGGAGCGACATCAAAATCTACAAGGAAAATCGAAGACGTTTAAGGTTTATAAGCAACAATACAAGTAAGAGCAAATTTCATATCAAAGTGAAGCAACATACAATGAGCATAATTTTATATCCAAGTACGAAGACTTATTTACAAAAGCAAAGAAAATCAAAAGATGAGAGTTATTGAAGTTATAATACGAAGACAATACAAGTTGTGAATATCAAAGTGGTAAAGTCCTTCTCCCATGGCCATGTTAATTTTATTATGTTGTAATTGCAATCTTTTTAGTTAAAAAAAAAAATACAAAAAATACAAAAAAAAAAAACAAAAAGATTTGCATTTAGGATTTGTTTTATCAATAAAGCATGAGGAAGAAAAGTTTCAAGCAACAAGGAAATAGAGGAAAAGAGTTACAAATTGTTAAAGTTTTATGAAGTTCAACAGTTTATCATCAATAGTTGAAAACCGAAGACGAAAACCAAAAAGATGAAGAAGACGAACCGAAGGAAGGAAGACGTTTCTATTGGATCTTTGTGAGAATGGTGCTTTCGTCTGCCGATCGGATGTGAAGGTGGTAAGTACTCTCATCCTTGCTATAGTGGTTGATTTCCTTTCTTAGAGATCATCAGAAAAAGTCTTTTATTTCCCACGATCTTGTGGGGTCTCCAGAAATAATTCGGAAGGTTCCCTTCCCACCATTCAACGTGTGTAGGATATCTCTCTTCATTCCTACCTGCACACATGTGAGACCCATAAAAAAGCCGTCTTATTGAGTGCAATTATCATAAAATCCTTTTAAGTGAGGCAGAAGTCGAGGCGAAATGCTTATTGGTCGCGCTCAAACACGCGTTCTCTCATTATGGTGTGATTATTTCTCACTCAACATTTAAGAATGAGAATATGTTCTTTGGTATTTCTAACTTCTTATTACTAGCATGCAGAAACTCTATGTCCTCATAGCTCTTTGGATGCTTGGGACTCGGAACAGCTTTGAAGTTGGAGTAGGTTTTGTGGGTATACCTCTCGTAAGCCCTCACGAGACTATAACTCGTCCACTAGGGACACCTATGGGTTTAAAGGCTTGTTGCACATGCTAAGTGCAACCGGGTCCCAACGAAAGGAAGTTGTCGTGTTTTAGGTTAGTTTAGTTTGCTCGAGGACTAGCAAAGCCAAGTGTGGGGAATATGATAAGTGCATAATTCACATGATTTTAGTGTCAATTCCATGCTAGTAATTGCTTATATTCTTGCAAATTATTGTATATTACGTTTGTTTTCTCTTATTTGTGTTTCATTAGGAGAATCGTCCAAAAAAAGTGAATTTGCACTTAATTGTGAAATAAAAAGAAGCTAGCTACAAAGGAGAATAGCTAAAGACCAAATGAAACTCGTTCAAGTACAAGATTTCTACTTTTCATTTTGTAGAGGACGAGAAGACAAAGGCAATGGCGAAAGAACGGAGTCATTCGGAGTTCGTATGTAAAAGTTATGAGCAAAACAAGAACTCATATGACTAAAGGTCAAGGTGGTCAATTTCTAAGGGAAGTGCTATTGGCATCCCACCTGGAATGTTAAGGGACACCTTTCGGTTAAGGGGCAGTCAAGTTCAAAGGAATTGCTAAAGGAAGTCGATCTTTTGCTAAGGGGCATCTGTCAAGAAGCCAATTCAAAATTTAAAGGCACCTGGACTATTACTCAGGGGCACCTCTTCTTCTTCTTCTTCTTTTAATATGAACATGAAGAACATGAGATGTTCTTAATGGTGGTCATCATGATGATCATGATGGTGATGGATTTGATTAGCAACGATATTCAAATTTGAATACATCTCTAGGTTCACGGGGATGATAAAAACTTGGGTGATAGCTCGATTTCGATAAATCCACGGTATCTACTCAAGTTTGCCAATAATTGATTAATAGTTTTTTGCCATTGATGATTGCGGTTGGAGCTCGAGTCAATGGTGAGTTTCAATTGGTTCGACGGAGCTCGACAATTATGCTCAGTGTTGTTTCTTTCTTGATCATCGTGATTTGATACGGTGATGAAGATTATCAGCGATGTGATGCCCGATGAAGAAGTTGTTAGCTCGAGAGTTCGTGATCGGGAGATGATCGTGATAAAAATGGCGGTGAAGAGATGAAGCTTGGTTGTTGGTTCTGTGATGGCTAGGAGGGAGTTGGATGAAGATGAGGTGTCGAGATTCTGGGAAGATTATTGGTGATGATTATGGGAAGATGGACATGATGAAGTTCGGGGAGTGATCGGAAGAAGAATTGCTATTGTAATGGGAAGCTCGGGTGGGACGATCATGGAAGAGTTAGGAACATGTCCACACGTTGTTTGTGTTAGGTGCGTCGTGCGGGACCATTCAACTTGGATGTACCATCGACATCTAATGGAAGAACTTTGTTCAAGGGTCCAACCGATTTTTTGACCAATATCACTCAAGTGGGTCGGATACATTACACCGTAAACAAACAATTCTTCCAACAATTGCTCTTGCGAGAATTCCGAGATGTCTCGGCGTCTTGGGGAAAGATTATTGATTTCTCACGAAGATAAAGCACGCGTTTGTTCAAGATATTTAGACGCGTTGAAGAGGGGATAATTCTTTGAAAATGATGCATCAAGATGGGGATTTGTACGATTTCTTCATGGGGTCCTTTGAAGATCGAATCAACACCACATAATTACACTTTACTTGGATGGGTCACGTACATCGGATACTACAAAATATTAGGAAAAATTTCGGGTTCATCTTGTATAAATAGGGATCGAGTGCAAGAGACCAAAGGACTTCTTCCTTAGACTTCTTCATACTTCTTCCTTCATTTTCTTTGGAGAGCATTCATTTTAGGGAGAAAGAGAAGAGAAATAAAATTTTATGGTTTTTTGTCATGAGTTTGGCTTTTTAGTTTAATTTTAATTTCTTCTTTAGTTTATTTATTTGCCAGTACTTTTTTAATTATGAATAGCTAAACTTTTAATTGATTAGGGATGATTTCAAAGTCCTGAACCATGAAGCATTATTTTCTTTAATCACGTTTATTTCAAGTTTTATTTTATTGTTGATTATCTTTATTATTTTTAATGTCTAAGAATATTGAGGGGTTATTTAAAATGATCAAGTAAATTAACCAATCAATATTTCTTCTACTAGTTTAGGGTTGTGTAATACGTGTAATTGTCACATCAACTCTTTACACAAGTAGTAAATCGCAAGAGCGACGGAGGATTTTGTTAAGTAATTGTGTGTAAAGATAACACTAGTAAAGCGAGGCCAGAGCTTATCGTCGATGCTAGGATCAACACGATTCACGAGTGTAAAGCATTCGATTAATTTACACCTTGAGAGCTTATTCTTGGTGGGTTGGTTGGATAGAATCTGGTAGGAATGAGCGCTTCCGTATCAAAGTGGCATTATGAATTTGGGGGATAGCAGAGCTTATTGCTATTCTACGGTTGGTAACAAATAAGTTAAACAAGAAATAAATTTATATTTAATTATGTTTCGGTTCATGGAGGATGGCGTGAATGATTCCCTAATCATCTTTCTTTATTATTTTAAATCAAAGTATTTTTATTATTTTTTTTAGTTACTTTAATTTAAAATCTAAAAATCCCCTTTTGGTGACTTTTAACAACTAGAAACTCCCTGCTCTTCGTGGGAACGAACTCCTTGCCATTATATTACCAGTTAATTGTGTGGAAAGGTGTAATTAATTTGTTGCGTAACACGCGCACCAAATTTAAGGCGCTATTGCCGGGGCTTGATCGGTAGCTTTTTAGTTGTTTTTTATTTTTTTAGTTTATTTATTTATTTTTAGTAATTCTATTAATTTATTTATTTTATTATTTATTTTTAGTTAGTTTATTTTATTTTCTTTTAGTAATTTTATTTAATACTTTTGTTTTTAGATTTTGCTTCTAGCTTTTATTTTATTTTTATTTATTTTTTTTATGTGTTCATAATGGATTAATAGTATTCATGACCCGTCTAGAATGGGGAAAATTCTATAAACGATTTGTGTGCATAACTTTTATTTTTATTTTTATTTTTAGGCTTAGGTTTTTTAATTTTAATTCTTACAATTTTGTATCATCGACATGTTTCCATTTGGAAATAACATGAGCGGTGTACAAGATCATTCATATCACGGTGGTAATCAATTTAATCTTAGGTTTTCAATCTCGGTCTTATGACAACTACCAACCATAAGAGGGTACAATCAAAGCCAATCTTTTGGATATGATCAATATCCCATGGAACCTTATGGATATTCTCATACATGTCAACAACCTTATGACGGGCATGTAAGTGAACAATCACAATGATGGGAGGATAGTAATGCTTTAATCCTATTTCTTCAAGTGTTGCAGAACAAATGTGTACCATGATGGTAGATATTCGCATACAAATGGAAAAATATTACCATGGGTTAGAGCAACATCAACAAAGTGTTGATCAATCACTCCAAGATTTTCAAGAGGGCATTAACAACTTAAGAAGAGACATGGATCAGATTAAGGAAGAAATAGAGAAATATGAGCAACCTTTGGAAATTCCGTGTAATAGTGATGAAGTTATTCCAGCTCCGGATCATTATAAAGATCACTCGCCTATTCAAAAGGAGGAGCCTTGGAATGACCGAACCATTGTTATAAACGGTGTAACATACTCAAATGCATATCAACGTTATGAAGATTATCCGGATTATAATGTTTTTAGGCCGGTTGATTTGCAAGAAGTAGACCCAATTATTCCTTCGCCGGAGACTCATATGGAAGACCCTAGGATTTGCACCAATGAACTAGACTTTTTGGGGGAAGATTCCGATTCCGATGACGAGATTGTTGAAGAGATAGAGTTTGCGAAAGAAACCAAATTGATTGAAGTTGTGGAAGACCCAGTTGAACTTTCCAAGGATTATAATGATGCTGAGATCGGTTGAAAGCGGGCGAAGAATGGCTAAAAAGTTTGATAGAGGACCACGATACACATGAGGTAAATAATTCATTGCAATTCTTTAAGAATGATGAAGATCCTGTAATACAAGAGATTGTGGAAGTTTTGTCTAATCCTTTGCATATTTCTAAATCTTTTGATCCACATCACTTAGGATTGGAGTTGTGTTCTACCAAAGTTTTAACGGATTATTTTGCTTCTAAGTATCCACCACTTGATGTGTTTGATTCTAGCATTGTGCGGAGTTCACCAAGAGAAAGAACCTTTTGAAGTTCCCAAATTTTATGTTCTTTATATCCACTTGAGTGTAGAAAAAGGACTAAGTGTGGGAAACTTTAATAAAGTGATAACTTTATATTTATACCTTATGCTAATCATTGTGTGAAGTTGTTACTAGAATCGCAGATTATTTTCTGGGTGAACTACCAGATTTTCAGATTATTGGTATATGGGGAGGTTCCACGCGAAAAGGTGGATGTAAATTCCCTTGAGTTTCGAGATTTGTTCCCTCTGGAGGAGTAATGTGATGTAGTGCTAAGTCGGGATGAGGACGTTAAAACTAAAGCGCTACATGGGAGGCAACCCATTGGTTTGTATTTTCTATCTTTTGTTTTAATTTTCTTCTTTTGCATATCATATTTGGATTTCCCACCTTGATTTTACTTTGGATGAGTCAATTACATTGAGGACAATGTAAAGTTTAAGTGTGGGGGAGTGTTTTCCATATTTTGCATATAGATTTTTTAACTTTTTTGAGTTGAATTTTCAAAAAATTTTGTAAATATTTGCATTGAAAAAAAAAAAAAAAAAAAAAAAAAAAACCTTCAACTTGTAGAGATTTTAGAGTCACTAGCATACTTCTAGGTATGTTTACATAGAGAATTCGGCCGACATACTTGAACTTGGAAGTGTTAGGGAACTACGTTCGGATTTCTTACTTGTTAGAGTGTTAAATAATGGATTTAATCATGTCGGTGATGCAAATGAGAAGCGAGAGAAATGCATTATTAAAGTTCTTTGATCAATCATTAGTGGAGACTACCTATTTTCAAATCAAGCGAGGCACTGAGACCAAAAAAAAATCTTTGTAGATGACTAAAGAGCTTTCTTTTGAGTGTGTGTCACCGAAATACGTTAATTCGGGTAGAATGGTGAGCTACCCAACTTCACACCATTTTTCAGCACTATTTTGATCTCTTGAGTGCTAATTTTGTCAATCATGAGGGTAGCGTCTATAGATGAAAACCACCTTCTTGTAGTTTGATTTGCGGTTAGCACCATTCTCTCTCTCGCCAACAACAGTCCATAGAAACACATCATCATCGGCAAATGGAGCGACATCAAAATCTACAAGGAAAATTGAAGGCGTTTAAGGTTTATAAGCAACAATACAAGTAAGAGCAAATTTCATATCAAAGTGAAGACAACATACAATGAGCATAATTTTATATCCAAGTACGAAGACTTATTTACAAAAGCAAAGAAAATCAAAAGATGAGAGTTATTGAAGTTTATAATACGAAGACAATACAAGTTGTGAATATCAAAGTGGTAAAGTCCTTCTCCCATGGCCATGTTAATTTTATTATGTTATAGTTGTAATCTTTCTTCTAAAAAAATATATATATATATATACAAAAAGATTTGCATTTAGGATTTATTTTATCAATAAAGCCGTGAGGAAGAAAAATCTATAAAAGTTTCAATCAACAAGGAAATAGAAATGAGTTACAAATTGTCAAAGTTTTATGAAGTTCAACAGTTTATCATCAATAGTTGAAGACTAGAAGACGAAAACCAAGAAGATGAAGAAGGCAGCCAAGGAAGGAAGATGTTTCTATTGGATGCTGTGAGAATGGTGCTTTCGTCACTGCCGATCGGATGTGAAGGTGGTAAGTACTCTCATCCTTGCTATAGTGGTTGATTTCCTTTCTTAGAGATCATTAGAAAAAGATTTTTATTTCCCACGATCTTGTGGGGTCTCAGAAATAATTCGGAAGGTTCCCTTCCCACCATTCAACGTGTGTAGGATATCTCTCTTCATTCTACCTCGCACATGTGAGACCCATAAAAAGTCGTCTTATTGAGTGCAATTATCATAAAATCCTTTTAAGTGAGGCGAAGTCGGGCGAAATGCTTATTGGTCGCGCTCAAACACGCGTTCTCTCATTATGGTGTGATTATTTCTCACTCAACATTTAAGAATGAGAATATGTTCTTTGGTATTTCTAACTTCTTATTACAAGCATCGAGAAACTCTATGTACTCATAACTATTTGGATGCTTGGGACGCTGGAACGCTGGAACACTTTGAAGTTGGAGTAGGTTTTGTGGGTATACCTCTCGTAAGCCCTCACGAGACTATAACTCGTCCACTAGGGACACCTAGGGGTTTAAAGGCTTGTTGCACATGCTAAGTGCAACCGGGTCCCAACGAAAGGAAATTGTTGTACGTTAGTTTAGTTTAGTTTGCTCGAGGACTAGCAAAAGCCAAGTGTGGGGAATCGATAAGTGCATAATTCACATGATTTTAGTGTAAAATTTCATGCTAGTAATTGCTTATATTCTTGCAAATTATTGTATATTACGTTTGTTTTCTCTTATTTGTGTTTCATTAGGAGAATCGTCCAAAAAGAAGTGAATTTGTGCTTAATTGTGCAATAAAAGAAGCTAGCTACAAGTGAAGAAGGGCCAAAGACAAAGTGAAACTCATTCAAGTACAAGATTTCTACTTTCATTTTGTAGAGGATGAGAAGACGAAGGCAATGGCGAAAGAACGGAGTCATTCGGAGTTCGTATGAAGAAGTTATGAGCAAAACAAGAACTCATATGACTAAAGGTCAAGGTGGTCAATTTCTAAGGAAAATGCTATTGGCATCCCACCCGAATGTTAAGGGACACTTTCCGGTTAAGGGGCAGTCAAGTTCAGGGAATTGCTAAAGGAAGTCCAGATCTTTTACTTAGGGGGGCTGTCAAGATTCAAAAGACTGTTAAAGGCTTTGGACTATTACTCGGGCACCTCTTCTTCTTCTTCTTTTAATATGAACATGAAGAACATGAGCGGTTCTTAATGGTGGTCATCATGATGATCATGATGGTGATGGATTTGATCAACAACGATATTCAAATTTGAATACATCTCTGGTTCCTGGGGATGATAAAAAGCATGGGTACTAGCCCGATTTCAATTCAATGGTCTACTCAAGTTGGGAGAATTATTGGTTCATGATCGCCATTAAAGCCGAGCTTGGTGATGAGTTTCAATTCAGTTGAGACTCTATTATTCTGTTGTTGCTGCCATCATGATGATACGTTGATGAAGATTATCAGCAGTCGTGACTGATGGAGTTGTTGGCAGAAATCAGGAGATGATCGTGATAAAAATGCAGTGAAGAGATGAAGCTTGGTTGTTGTCTCAGAGGAGTAGGATGAAGATGATGGCTAGCATGTTATTCGTGATGATTATGGCGGTGATGAAGTTGATGGGAGATCTTTGCTATTGTTGGAAGCTCGGGTTGGCGATCATGGCGGGGAAGATTCTTCTTTTGATGTGGATGACGTGGGGCCCATTCAACTTCCCGGTATCACGAGGTGTAACATGGAAGATAAGATAAAGCGTTTGCATTTTTCTCCCATCTCACTCAAGTGGGTCCGGATAGAATTTCGATAAAGAAACAAATGCCCGACATTGTATGACGAGGAAAGAGTCTACGACGCGTCTTGGGGAAAGTATTGATACGATTAGCGGCTCATTGGCGACAGTTGACGGACCACATGAAGACACATGCGGTTCTTTGGTGATCGAATGGTGGGGATCATGTACACGTTTCTTAGGGTGCGTTCTGTTACTCTCGATCAACACCACATAATTTCAGAAACTTCTGAATCGCCGCTGTGCGTATATCGAGTACGGAATATTAGGAAAAATGTCGGGATCATCTTGTATAAATAGGGTCGAATGCAAGAGACCAAAGGACTTCATCTGAGACTTCTTCATCGAGAATCATTTTCATTTTGTTACGAGAAAAAGAGAAACCTTAAGTAGTTTTATTTTAAATCCTTCTTCTTTATTTATTTGCAGTACTTCATAATTATGAGTAGCTAAACTTTTAATTAATTAGGGATGATTTCAAAGTCTGAACCATGAAGCATTATTTTCTTTAATCACGTTTATTTCAAGTTTTATTTTATTGTTGAGTATCTTTATTATTTTTAATGTCTAAGAATATTGAGGGTTATTTAAAATGATCAATTAAATTAACCAATCAATATTTCTTCTACTAGTTTAGGGTTGTGTGATCGTGTAATTGTCACATCAACTCTTTACACAAGTAGTAAATCGCAAGATTTGATTGGAGGATTTTGTTAAGTAATTGTGTGTAAAACATAACACTAGTAAGCGGGACCGAGCTTATGCGTACGATGCTAGGATCAACCTGATTCACGAGTGCAAAGCATTGACCAATTTACACCTTGAGAGCTTATTCTTGGTGGGTTGGTTGGATAGAATCACAGTAGTCGAGCGCTTCGTATCCGGTGGCAATAGGAATCAGGGGATAGCGAGAGCTTATTGCTATTCTACGTTTGGTAACAATATAAGTTCAACAAGAAATAAATTTATATTTAATTATGTTTCGGTTCAGTGACGGCGAATGATTCCCTAGTCATCTTTCTCCTTATTATTTTAAATCAATCTTTACTATTTTGTTTTATTAGTTACTTTAATTTAAAATCTAAAAATCCCCTTTTGGTGACTTTTAACAACTAGAAACTCCTGCTCTT
>JAJJWW010018924.1:0-100607 GCA_023531295.1 Papaver armeniacum
TCATTTTGATGATCTTTTCATGACACTACTAAAACTGGTGGTATTGTACTAATCCTCCATGATTTCGTAGGATCATACCAAGGATCTAAATGCACCAACCTAGTTGAAGTTGTAAGCATAGAGCAAGTTAAATGCAAAGGATTTTGGGAAGTAGTGAACTGGGAAAGGGAGTTAGAAATGCAAACGTGTACTTTCAACTTGACTCAAAGATTCTGGTGGACGTGGTGAATAATAAAAGTTTCAGCATAGACTTGGGAATCCATAATTTCGTCCTTGATATCAAACGTATTTTTAAAAAATTTACCTCCAGGCAATGTAATTAATTACATGTCGAAAGAGAGGAATAAGGTAACTGATATTTTATCTAAACTTCCTATAGTTAATAGAATAAGTGAAGTATGGCCTAATTTTCCCCCCAACAATATAATTAAACTATTATATTTTAATTTTAATTTTAATTTTAATTTTAATTTTTAGTTTAATAACAAAACAAATTATTAAAGAAAGAAGATTACAAGAACACGGTTGGTAGCCGAGCGACAAGTTGTGCTCCAACCCCTTTTTGGATAGCCAAACCTAATCTAATGAAAAGAAAATTACGAACTTTAATATTAGCGTCATGTCTAGGTATGTAATTTTTCAATCTTAACAAAAATTCTATGGTTTCAATACCAATCTCACCTAAGGCTGTCAACGCCAAGGTACCAAAACTATATCCATTTGCTCTACATACATCAATGTATTTACCCCTTTTACGTTCAACGGCTTTGAAAAAAGCAAGACCCGGTGTAAAAGCTTCTACACCACCTCCGGCAAAAGGCAAAACCCCCGTCACATCCAAACAAGTATCACGGCCCTCCTCTCAATTGTAGACAAGAATATCCGCTGGTTTGGAATCACCACCATCACGAGATAAAAAACCCAAAGACGCTTCAACTTTAGTGTGCACACCTGCCCTATAAAAAATATCCGCAAAGGTGTCACGAACAAGATCATGTCGAAACTTGATTCCAACTTCGTTAGCACAATGTAAGGCATGATCACCGTATATATCCATATTCCTGTTAAAACACAAACACACACTATTTTCTACAAAGAGGGGAATGCCTAGTCTATAACTAAGAACAACACAAAATTTACGTGGCCTCAGCTTCTGTCCCATCCTATCAGTAGGAATAGCAAGTAAATAATCTTGAGCATGCTTGGTTTTATTGCATTGCCAATGCACCGAGTCACGCCTTGACATATTGAAAAGAGATGTCATATCTTTCGTCACATTTGCAAAATACTGAACTGCCAAGGATTGCATAGGATGGGGGGTAGTAAGGAGATTGTTAAGTTGAGACGAATTAATACCACACACTTGAACAAAATGGTCAAAAGCTTGTTGATATGTTGGGCCTTTAACTGGAATGCTAACACATGTTGAATCTGTATATATATTACGTAAGATATTCTTCTGAAGGTGAAGGGTTTGAGAGTAAGAAGCCAAAAAGCAGTACTGCATGGTATCGAACATAGAATAAATTCCAAGACCCCATCTCTGATGGGCAGAGATACTAATCTCTGTTGTAATAGGCTATAACCTAGTCCATCACCAGTCACTAGTACTCTCATATATTTTGAAAGATGATTATCAAATAAAACCTGTGCTTCTTTCACATACTTAGGTGCAGTAGTACGCATAGTAAAATAGAGTATAGAAACACCTGTGCAATTTCGAAGAAGGAGCAATTCACTTTGCGGATCTTCAAGCTTGTGTACTGCCTCCATCAACTGTATAGTCTTCTGTACTCTGTCAAGAACCAATTGGCTACAAAATTTATCATTCAAACTCACAGGACCACCAAGTAGTTTTACACCTATAGAAGATCTACCTATATCATCAGGAAAAATACCATCTTGCAGATTCCTTGTATCAGTAGAAGACCAAAACAATTCAATTTTTTGTACATTGAGATGAAACCCTACAGGTGCACCTTCATTCTAAATAATATGAAATGCTTTAGAAACCTGCAGGGTATCACCAATAATGGTACCATCATCTAAGTATCATGATTGTAAATCAAGTTGACACTGTTGCGAGATCTTTAAAACAAGATGGTGTAAAGTCAGTGAGAAAAGTAAAGGCCCTAAAGGGTCTCCTTGTTGTACACCTTGTGCAGAAGAAAGAGTAGAAGCAGCATAGTAAAGATTGGCAGGAAACGCATAGAAAAATTCAACCCATTTAGATATACTAGGACACCTAAATCTCACTTCTCTTAACATAGCAGACATATCCACAAGGTTAAAAGCATTACTGAAATCTACTAAAAGCATCGACAAAGAGCTAAGACTACTTTAGTCTGTGAGAAAAAAGTGTTGAGTTTAGTCAAGTCGGATAATTTATTTCTCCCAACCGAACTTTTCTCTGAAAACCTATATATTGAGTTCAGTTACGTCGCAAATTTTTTTCTCCTAACCGAACTTTTCCCTCAAACCTATATATTGAGTTCTGTTACATCGCAATTTTTCTCCTAACCGAACTCATATTTTTCTGCTTATTTTAAATTGATTTTGCTACAAAAATGGTGGACTCGACTAAACCGAACATTACTTTGTATACCCCGTAATAAAAATTTGGTTACTTGTCTTGGATATCTGATATCCGAAGAAAGCATAAACTCCATTAAAACAAAGTTCGGCTATCTGTGCATTCAGAACATTAGCCGAATTACATTCAGAGATAAGTCTGGCTACCTGTTCTTATAGTCGAACGTGTTTGACATAGCCCAAATCAATTCAAGCAACATAAAACTAAGTTTGAAGTATGCTGAGCAATTAAAAGGTTCGGATTAAAAAAAAATAATAAAATAAAAAGGTTTTTTCAAAACTCTTATTCTTCCTTTTTTTTCTTCTCTCTCGATAATTTAATTTAAAAAAAAACTAATTGATTTAATCTTCCACTAATTATCAATTAGCTTAACTTAATGATTCAACTAATCATTATACTAACTTAATTACAAAAGATAATTTTACCATTAGGATAAACATTTAGATAAGCGGTGTTTCAAATTACTTCCAAACGACGGAGTCAAATGAAAATCAAAAAATCGCTCCTGATATTATGTCTTCTTTACTTTTGATTTTTTGCATGCAGGCCGGCGGCACACTGGCACAAGTCGCCAAATGTAGGCAGATTGAGAAGGATTATTTGATGATACGCGATTAAACCATAATGTAACCACGCCGAGATTCTTTGCTTTTGAGATTGGACCAAGAACATGTCTCTTACACAAATGAAGTCCGTTGTGCAGCCTTCCTGTTCGAATTCCATTTTGAAGTAGTCATGGAAGTGGTCCAAGGCCAACCAGTTTACCCAAAATACAAGTATCGCCATTCCCATGAAGAAAGTGTTGGAAGTGAAATTGAAAAATAGCAAAGCTCAAGTGGCATAGTTATCACGTTCATGTGTAAGTAAGTGCGTGCAAGTTTTGTTGGTTTACTCGTATGATTCCAAGGAGGCAAGGATCTGTGAGTTATTTGCATTGTGTCCAGTAATCTGTTGCCTGGCTTGTATTTTGTAGGACTCTTGTCCCTGCTTCGCTGCGGTCTTCCATTCTTTGTATTTCTGCTGCTTTGGGTTGATGTTTCAGGTCTATTCACAAATTGTATTTTTCGTACAACCCCAATGTGTCTAGGAGTACACTAAAACTTCTTACATATATATGGTAAACCCTGGCCAAAACCAACTGCAAGTGATGCCGAAATAAAGAAAAATAAAGTTGAGAATTATCCATTAGACAGAAAGTAAGCTCCTGTATAATGAATCAGAATAGGAGAAACTGTAAAAAAGTAAAGATATCTAAGAATGACAACAAAATTGAAGACAAAAATGTTCAGTGACATTTATTGGGATACTTTACTAGTCTAATCAGAGCTGGTTCTTTTTCAATGGAGTACATAAATAATATTTTAGATATACATAACAAGGTCAATTGTGAAAAAAATAATCTGAATACTAAAAAGAAAAGATCTATATATGTGATACAGCAGACCTTTTACCCCTGGGTACTCTTCAATTAGGACGTTTAGGGGTATTATGTATAACAGAATATGCATCTCATGGTTATAAATATGACCATGTATAACTTGACAAGTTTACGGAACCACTCAGTTACCTCTGATCTTAATACCACCATTATCTTTCTGAGATTCCTTGGTTGGCGGTTTGGAACGTGCACGGGCATCACTAGCTGTCTGTTTCTTCCTTCTTGAATTGCCATTGGCAGTAGGATCCACCAGTGGACCAGACCAATTTTGTAATGGCCCTTTCTGGTATGTCAATGCCGTGGAACTATACGGAACATCAGGAGGATCGAATGTAGGATCCATGTATTGCGAAGAACCCAATGGGAAGCCAAGTGCTCCATCTTGGTGTGGTGGTGGAAACTTCTCACTTTTGCTCTTAGCATTGGCGTGTGTTATTAGACGGCGTCTCTGGAAGAGAATAGAATTAGTACAATCATATTTACCAATTCAGAAAAGGTAAAAGTTGAATCTACTTCAGTTGTTTTGTGATACTAATTAGTGAAAAGTGGTAAGTAGCTTATGTAATGTAACGTACATCAAGATTGGCTTGAAGCTCTGCATTGGCTTCTGGAACAGGATAAGCCCTCATGGTTCGATCACGAGTGCGAGTTTTCTTCTCACCATTGCCTTTGCCAGCAGCAGCTCGAAGCCTGTAAAACAAAGGGACTCCACATGAAGACAAATGTGACCAACCGCAAACAAGATGAAGACTCTACTTAAAAAACTTCATAAAAAAAAATAATAGGTGTCTTTGAGATGAACCTTCGAGCTTCTTCGTCGCGTAACTTAGCATCCATCTCCTTGCTTGGAGGATATTGTGGAAGGCTTGATGGGTCGCATGCGTAGGGTTTCGTTGTGAAAAACTACAATTGTAAAAGGATGGAGCAGTTAATTAAGGGTCGATCTTCAAATGGATAAACCAGGTAAAAAGCTAATAAGATTGATAAATTCAAGATGGATATGAACAGGCTGACAGCTCAACACATTCGTGTATCTTAGAAACTGGGTACAGCAGAAACAGAACTAATAGCATAACCAATTTGTGTGCCTGACTTGCAAATTACAATCCTCTCCATGATTAGACCACATCAGCAGTATTCAATAAACCTCAGAAGTGCTAAAACTAGAGCAGTCATGTAATATGAAGGACATCGATGTTGCTTTAAGTTTAAACACATATTCTTGCTCTCTAAAATTAACAAATCACTAGTAAGGATGTAACCAGATTTTGCATACAGGGATGATAGCTGTTAACTTTTAGAACCATATTATAATAGGTAAGTTTAAAGTATGGTAAGATGGTTGCGCGTCTAGACAAACCTCAAAAGCCAAGTCTAAACAAACAAAACATAGATAACAAAATTTGAGATAATCAGCAGGACTGCAGAAGCATCTCTAACACGACAAAATCACCAGAACATGTGTGTGATAGTTAGACAAGACACAAGTACTTCAAGGACTTTAGACATGAGTAGGCAAACATTTACACATTTTGATAGTACTCAACTTCAATCATAAAAGACACTTACTCCTACCTTTAGTTTTAGTATAACGGACACATTGGGATCATAATAGACAGCCATCGAGCAAATACTACAACCAGATACAAACTGAAGAAATTAAACAAAAACATAATGGATATGAAAACTCACTTCACTCATCAATGCAGCAGTTGCAGTTTGGCGCTCAGCTGGGTCAATTGCAAGAAGAGTTTCAATTAGTGGTAGTGATGCTGGAGGGAAATCTTTAAATGTCTCTGCTATGCACCGCTTGTACGGTTGTTGAGGCTTAAATATGGTAGCATGTGGAAGTTTTGACTTTTTCCAATATTCTTCAGAAGGTGATCCACATAACTTGAAAATTTTATGCAATTGTTCCACCTAAACGAATAAAACAGAAGCGTCAAGCGATACTTATGCCTTTCTAAAGTGGTTAAGCAAAAGAAGACAGGATATAATGGGTCATAAAAAACCTAAAGAGGAGTTCTCTTCTACTTCCTGGACAACAGGGAAGCATGATAATTGAAGTTTGTGTGCTTTTAACAGATTGTTGTATTAGTTATGAGTCTATGATACCTTACACGGGATCGCGAATAAAAAAAAGAAATGACAACTGAAACTACAACTATTACAAGCTCCACATAACATAAAGTTAAGAGTGTTACCTCCGTCCGCCCAGGCATGATTGGTTTACCAGCCAATAGTTCAGCTAGAATGCAACCTGCACTCCACAGGTCTACACCTACACCATAATCAGTGGCCCCTAAAAGGAGCTCTGGAGGTCTATACCATAATGTAACCACTCGACTAGTCATAGGCTGCTTGTGATTAGGATCAAAGAATGAAGCCAAACCAAAATCTGCAATCTTAAGCATCCCTTCATTATCAAGAAGGAGATTCGACCCTTTGATATCTCGATGCAACACACCTTTTGTGTGACAGTGTTCAAGCCCAGACAACAGTTGATTCATATAACACTTAACCTGCCAATATCAAATACAACGAGAAAAGAACATTTGTGAACAATCTTTCTCAAATTCCCAAGAAATCCAAACTCAAAAATAACAAGAAAAGTAACGCATTGGCACAAACCTGAGGCTCTGTAAATTTAATCGATGGGCTTGCAGCTAAACCAGCAAGATCATGCTCCATGTATTCAAATACAAGATACAAACTACACGACATCCTTGAAGTCACTAAACCTTCTAACTTTATAACATTAGGATGATCCAATCTTCTCAATATAAGTATCTCTCTAGCCATAAATTTTACACTCTCAGGTTCTAAATTATCAAACCTAACTTTCTTTAATGCTACAATCTTTCCGGTCAAAGTATCTCTTGCTTTGTATACATTACTATATGTTCCTTGTCCAATCTAGAAACACAACCAATCAAACAAACCAAATCAGAAACACCAGGGGGGAGATATTATCAAAACAAAACGCGAAAGAAGGAAACATCTGAGAAACAAGACAATACCTTACAGAGCTTCTCAAAACTATCGGCTCGTCGAGGAGTCCATCCTTTAATAGCTTCTCCAGCAACAGCTGATAACCAAGCTGGCCATCCACCAACAAGTTGCCCACTACCATAAACATTTTTGGGAAGTGTACTACTAAGTTTACTATTACTAGTATTTGCCTTAGACGATTTTTTCTTTTCTGTTTTTGGTGGTGGTTTTGGCTGTTGTTTCTCTTCTTCTACCAATTTCTCACCATTCTCAACTTCAACTTTCTCAGTAATAATCTCGGATGAGACTACTTCTTGTTTCACCTCCAAATCAAATCTTGTTGATGTTGTTGATGATGGCAAAGTTTTCTCCTTTGTAAATAGACAACCCATTTCTCAAATATATCTCTATGTAACTTCATTTCTCATTACAAACCACCACCGCCCAACCGATCATTGAAACAACACATAAAAATCTAACCTTTTATATCTTATTTCAAGATCAACCAAGAAACCCTAATCTATCTACAAAAAGAATAAAGAAAAAACAACTGATTTAGGGGGGAAAAACCCTAACTTTTGTTTTGGGTGGGGGGTTCTGACTAATAGAAGAAAATAAGTGATTTGGAATTCCCGCAATTAGTGGGGAAAAAGGGTTTTCTTCTTTTTCTTTTAAATGATCAAATGATTAAAGAAGATCCACCAATTCAAGTTACAGTAAAAAACAAAACAAAGAGAGATGATCTTACTTGACGGAAGGAAGAAACTAACTTTGTTTTCTTGCTTTTTGGAGTCACCCAGTTGGAGTTGAAGACTGCGAAGGAGAGTGAGTGAGCAGTGAAGCTTGTTGAGCTGAACTTAACCTAGAAAAGAAGATTTTGTACTTTGTGTGAGGTCAAACTTACCATAACATGTTTTGTTTACCTAATTCTAAGAGTAGGTTATAATCACCTGAATATATTTGAAATGTTCTACCACTGAGCTAATAAGCATGAGCCTGCCCTGCACCAATGTGACTCAAACTTCTGCTTAAATATCACCAACCAGACCTTGCTTAATACAGTATAACCTTTTGTTTTCTTGTTTTTGATTGATTGACTTAAAACTGGTACTATTAGATTTGCCCCATTTAAACTCACTTTGAAAAGCTCATTTTTGGTTATATGGAGTAATATTTTTGTCTACTTCTTCCCATATGCCAAAACCATAGATATAGTATGGTTTATACCCGAATTTTAATTTTCTAGGCTTTTCTAACATTTACGATCATCATTTTGACCATTTGGATTTGATCTGGCATCACGCCAACACCTAATCCTGTTAGTGGGTGGAAATTTATTAACAACTTAACTTTAACCTGACTTTGCCTTACTTTTGTCTACCTTAATTCTTAATTGGCAGACCTTTTTGCGTTTTTTTTTTTTTCGAAAAAGAGGCAAGCCTAGTACATTACATTTCACCGACTCATGCTCGGGAGCGATTACAATACTGACTCTAGAGTTTCCGGCCGTTATAAAGATTTCATACAAATATTGATAATTGAAGTACCTTACAATAAAGACTTTTTGCGTTTGAACTTGAAATCTTAGCGCAATTCCTATGGGAATGAACAAATTCAATTTTTTTGTTGAGCCAGGTGGATGGCCAAACACGTTTCTCCATTATAGGAAAAGAATTGGGCGGTTGATCATCAAGCGCCAGGTCAAAGAACAATCGTCAACGTTTGTAGCTCAAACTCGGTGTTGGAACCACAACTGCAGGCGTTTGAAGCTTAAACGCGACGTGCTTTCTACGCATGATGGTGGTTGTAGCAAAAACGCCAACGGATGGTTTTTTCAAAATTCGAAATTCACTTTTTTACCTCTATAAATTACTATCATCTTCAAACAATTCACTCACAACAAAATTCACTTCTCTTGAATTTTCTCTTCTAAATCTATTTCAATTTTTTAGTTTATTGTTGGTGAAATGGCTGAAAAGGCGATCACACTTTTTTGCGATGCAAAACTTAAACCTGTTGTTTCTAATATTTGTGGGAGTTTTAAAAATATTGAAAATTGTAAGAAGGAAGTGCAAGTTTTTGAAGTTGCTCCAAGAAAATGTTCCGCTAAAAGGCAAACAAGAGCTCCAGTTTTGGAAGTTAACAAAAAAAAATTCAAAAACAAAGACGAAATTGTCAAAGAGCGCGTTGAATGAAAGATACGTCAAGTGAAAAACGAAGGCTCTTGTTGAGTGAGTCTAACACCACGAACTCTGGGAGGAATTTTTGTAGATGATTTGAGAGTGAAGAATGTGTGAATCTAGAGTTGAAATGAGGAGTATTTATAGAACTCAAAAATTATGGCCGTTAGATCACAAGATTTTTCAGCCGTCCAGATTTAGCCGTTGGGTTTTGAGAAAAACGTCGCGTTTCAGCCAGAGACGTTGGCGTTTAATGGAATAACGGGCGGTTTTATGACAAACTCCAGCGTTTTGGCTCAAACAATGGCGGTTGTGCCACGATCGCCCGGCCTTCCTTCAAGCGCGCGCTTGTTCTTCCATCCCACTCAACAAACCAAAAAATTTGTTGTTTGTTGAGTCCATAGTAGGATCAAAATGAACAAATCCTTGTTTTGTTGAGTCCATCGGAACTGCTCTTAGGTTCCATTGATTACTTTTGTTTGTTTTTTCTTTAGTCAAAGGCTAGTCTGCTAAGACGGAGGTCTAGATGAGAACCTGGAAATTGAATAATCCTTGGCAAAATGTCAAAGAATGTGCAGCATTGTTACAAGACTTAGGTTGAAACGAGAAAATACACTAGACTAGAACTAAAAAGAAAGACATCTTTGAACAAAGCGTTCGTCTGTTGGTTGCCTTTAAAGTTTCCTACTAAAAATTGGTCAACCAAATCTTTAGCATCACTTTCAACAATGATATGAGTAAGTTGAATCTCCACTGTCTTCTTTAGGACATCCCAATATAGCTCTGGTTTCTGCTTCTCCAAGAGAGCAAACTTCTAAACTGATATGAGCACAAAATGAAGGTTTATTGGCAGAGTCGCGCATTATATAGCTTGCACCATTAGCCAAGGAGACACAATCGAAAGCACCATCATCGGTATTGCATTTTATTTAACCAGAAGGGCCGGGGAGACATCCATGTCATAATGATGGGTCGTAAAACTGAAAAAGCGGGGGTATAACAACCACACCCAATAATTCGTTCGGCAATATGTATGGACTAAACTCCAATATAATTCCGAGAGCACCAACTTAAAAGTGAGACTCAATCAAGAAATATATCAAAGAGATTTATCTGTATTTCTCAATACAATCAGCAAATCAAAAAGATAGAAATCAGTGAGCCTAATTGATATAAGAAATAACTTGGACGGTACCAAAGACCAACGCCCAAGTGTCAATCAAGTTATATCCAACAAACAAGGTCAGATTTATCAATTGATTGAACTACGCACAACCTGTTATATTTCAATTATATAAACAAATATAATGCGGAAAAGAAATAACACAGACACCAGAAATTTTGTTAACAAGGAAACCACAAATGCAGAAAAACCCCGGGACCTTGTCCAGCTTTGAACACCACACTGTATTAAGCCGCTACAGACACTAACCTACTACAAGTTAACTTCGGACTGGAATGTAATTAAGCCCTAATCAAGTCTCACACCAATTAAGGTACAGTCGCGTTCCTTACGCCTCTAGAACCACGCAGGATTCTGCGCACTTGATTCCCTTAGCCGATCTCACCCACAACTAAGAGTTGCTACGACCCAAAGTCGAAGACTTGTAAAAAAAATTGTCGCCCACAGAAATGTTTATTCTTTATTCGATTTTTGTTCCGTCTTTTGGTAAATCAAGGTGAACAGGAACCAATTGATAATCCGGTCTTGTACTCCCGAAGACCAGCCTAGAAATATCAATCACCTCACAATGACCCAATTGATTAACAAAAAAAAAAATTATTGCGGAATCACAAGAGTCTGAGACGGAGAACTGTTGTAATTACTTTTTATATCTTACCTATCGGAGATAAATCTCGAGTAAATCTTAGAGAAGATAAAACTCAATACGATATAACAAGTAAGATCAGAATACGCAACTACAGATAAAATAGTTGGATCTGGCTCCACGAATCCCAAATGAAGTATTCAAGTCGTTAACCTATAATGGTTTTGGAGAAACCTAGGTTAAAGGAGAATCGACTCTAGTTTGTAACTAGGACACATGAAAGTGCCGAGATTAGGTTTTCCAGTTGCTAGAGTTCTCCCTTATATAGTCTTTCAAATCAGGTTTGCTTACAATCAAAGCTAAGATAGCTTAGTAACAAAGCATTCAATATTCATCATAGATGAAATCCTGATTTAAGGTTCAAACTAAGTTTGCTTAGAAACTAAGCAATCAATCTCCACCGTTAGATGGTCTTAGCATGTTACACAAAAATGAAATATACTTATATTAGATATGGGTAACCGTACCTAAATGTGTATATTGAGTTGGCTCAATAATAGTTAACCTAAGTTAGCCATATGAACATTTTTGTCTTAGCCTTATTCATCTAACACTTCTAGATAAAATATGATGATTAATCCATAATGAAAGATAATCAAATGAATCTAATTGTGTTTCAAATAGAGTTTTTCAATTTTTCACTATCTCGGATAGGATCGGAACTTCCACGAAAAATAGCTCTGCAAATCGGGCGACAACTGTGTCAACCCAGTTTCTCCACCGATTTTCTCAATTTTCTTCCATTAATTCTCTTTGCATGTTACCAAAAGCTTAAATTTTCGTTGATTTTAGACGTCTTATGTCTTGTTTCATCTCTTTGGAGATCGATTAGGTTCCTTTCTTTGATTAGATCTTATAAATCTTATTAGAACTCTTCAAATCGATGTAAAACCATAGTCAACCTAGTTTCTTAAATCCATCAAACCTTTGTTAGTTGCCAGAATTTGATTTAATCTTCTTTTCTTCCTGTTTCTTCTAAATTTTCTAGTTGGGTTTAATCCATCTTTGTCGTTCTTTCAAAAAAAAAAATTAGCTTCTCTTCAAGCCTTCATTATCTTTCTTCTGTTGTTTTTTTATGAAACTCCGATTCTGCATTTCGAGTTATTAAACAAGTAGAATTAAAATTTTCTATTTTTTCTAATAATTTAAACTATTTCTTTCATTATTTTCTCAAAATCCTATTATATCTGTTTTCACCATGTTTCAATTTATCAGGATCATTATCATCATTATATGTTTTCTTTCCTTGGGTTTCAGGGGAAAAGTGTTGGGAGCTGATGCTCGGTGGAGGCCAAATCAGGTCAGTTATTCTCTTTCGAGAAGTGATGAAGCAAAAAAAATTCCTCGATTCAACCTTTGTTCATGGCGGTGCTGCTACAGACAGTGCTTGTAAGGTTTATTCGATCTTCACAATAGATTAACTAAAACAAGGATTAGATTCACCATTAAAACTACAAACTTTAGTAGTTTCGGTTTGAACGTTTCATTGATGAATAAAAGAGGAAATTTCTGCTACATCATTTATATACACTCCAAATCAGAAAATGATTTCTGCAAGAGATTCAGGTTTTTAGTTGGTTTAATGAAATTTATGCTTGAGGGCAGTGATATTGAAAAGATGGTTGATTTGAAAGATGTTAGTACAATTGATATTGGAAAATGTCTTTATAAAGGAAGAAGGAGAATGGAAATAAACTTGTGTGAAAAGAAGGGTGGAGAATTTGATGAAAGTAAAGTTTTTGGATATTACAAGATTGAAATAAAGAATGTTACAACAATTGATAGCTTGAGGAAAACAATAAGATGGAAATTCTCAGTGCAAAACATCATAAAGGAAAACATTAATGAAATTTATGGAAGAGGGTTTGCCAGTGCTAAAAGAAAAAAGGATAAGCATAGAAGTAAACTTTCTAAATGGGCTAGAATTTTGTCACAGTTTGTTGGAATGGAAAGGAGAAATAGTTTGGTTATCACCGAAGGAGTAAGAAGTCAAAGGAACATCCAAAATAATTGGGTAAATGTTAGTGGAATCAACAAAAAGAATTTTGAATAAGTGGAAAAAAATCCGAACGGAACTAAAATAAAATATCTTGATAATACGAGGAGATTAATAGCTGAAAAGAAGCTAATTTTTCTAGCTTATATGAAGAGAGCTAAAATAAAATATTTTGAAAGTACAAAGGAATTAACCTCTGAGGAATGTCTTAATTTTAAGCTTGGAAAGTATTCTAAATCTGATAATAACACTTCTATAAAGGGAATAATACTTGGGATGGTCAATATCGTGCATCAAGAAAACACTAATTTTCCCCTGGAGCTGGAGCATTCTGAGGCTTGCAAACTTGATAATCAATTTAATCTTAATAATCAAATCATAATGTTTATCCATTTTCTTATTGTTTTTAAAGGTTACATGCACTACTTTGTTGTTTCACATTTTTTCCTCCCAAGTCGGCAGCTAAAAATTATTACCAAATATTTTATTATATTCATGAAGTGCTTCATAAATGCTTTATTTTCGTTTAACCACCATATGTTTTTCTCTTATGTCGTGATGGATGATAGAGCAGTGGGTTATGACTTTAAGGTGTTATCTTAGAATATGCAGAGTATTAGGTCATATTTAAAACAAGACCATTTAAATCATATCAACAAGACTCATAATTTAGATATGATTTTCTTATCTGAAACAAATGTTCAAAATTCTGTTGTAGAAAAAGTTTTTCGTACGTTGCAGGTAAAGGATTGGTTCATTATTCCTTCGATTGGTCGAGCCGGAGGATTTGCTATTGCATGGTCTCAGGGAGTTTCCGCAAACCTTATCTCTTTTAAAGACAATGTGTTTCATTTTCAAGTTATCAAGGACAACTCAAGTGTGAATATTTCATTTATTTATGGTGCTCTTGACAATAACATGAGAATAGCTCAGTGGGATTTCATATCTAGTATTAGCAGCATATCTAGGCCTTGGGCTATTATCGGGGACATGAATTTTATTTTGCATAAAGATGAAAAGGAGGGAGGTAACGACACATCAACTAGTAGTTTTTCTTATGTTTATAGTTGTATACAGAACCTTGGTCTCGTAGATTTGAATTTCATCGGTCTTCCTTTTACGTGGACTAATAAGAGAGCAGGAGAACATAACATTCAAGAAAGAATTGACCGGTCCTAGTGAATCATAAATGGATTGAATATATACCTAGATCTAACACCAAACACCTTACTATAGTAGTTTCAGACCATGCTCCTATCATGTTAGAAACCATACCAATAAAAGAAAAAAGTAACAGACCTTATAGATACATGAAGTGTTGGAGGGAACATAAATCGTATAATAATATGATTGAAGATTATATAGAGCATTGTAGGGGTAAAAAAGGTGACATAAATAGTATTCTCAAAAAACTTGAACATGATCTTAAAATATGGAATAAGTCTGAATTTGGTAACATTTTCAGAAATATCTCTAACATCCTAATGAGATAGAATCGGAAAATAGAAAACATACAACTTGGAATAAAAAAAAAAGGATTGAATATTTACAAAATGAGTTAAGTTCCTGGTATTCAATAGAAAAAATATACTGGGGTCAGCATGTTAAAGAAAAATGGATAAAAGAAAACGATCATAATACTCAATTTTTTCATCAAAATGCATTTGAAAGAAAAAGGAGAAATAACATTCATGCCCTTAGAGATAATAGTGGACTGTGGATTGAAGGTCAACAACCTTTAAGTTCTTTGCTGATTAAACATTTTTGTGACATTGCTCAGTCTAATGATAATGGTATTGATCCTATATTTAGCCATATAATTAAACCTAGCATTAGTGTTGAAGATAATAGCAGACTCTGTGATATACCTGATGAATTAGAAATAAGGGAAGCCTTGTTCATGATGAACTCTTGGGGAGCTCCGGGGCCGAATGGGTTCCCACCAGGTTTTTATCAACATCATTGGGATATTCTTAGTGAATACATAGTCAGCTGGGTTCTAAGTGATGTGGATCAAAAAATTCAGAAATATGCAAAGGATTAGACAAACCTTCCACAATCTCACGTATTACAGGATCCTCATCATTCTTAAAGAATTACAATGAATTATTTACCTCATTTGTATCGCGGTCCTCTATTAAACTATTTAGCCATTCTTCGTCAGTTTCTGCTTCAACAGTAATCTCAACATCAATATATCTTGGCTAGCTCAATTGGTCTTCCACAACTTCAACCAATTTGGTTTCATTCTCAATCTCTATTTCTTCAACAAACTTGTCATCAGAATCAGAATCATCTCCTACAAATTCTAGTTCATTGGTGCAAATCCTAAAATCATTGTTTGAGTATGTTACACCATTTATAACAACGGTTATGTCATATTCATTCTCCTCCTTTTGAATAGGCGAGTGATCGTTATTATGATCCGGAGTTGAAATAACATTACCATTATTGCAAGGATTTTCCAAAGGTTGCTCATCTTCATCAGAGTCTTCGTCAACCTCATAATCTTCAATATCCCAACGACGTTGAAGTTCCGCTCGTATTACCTTGTTAATTTCTTCGAGAGTCTTTTCTGATGCTCCAGCTTCTTCTAACTGATCATATTGCTTTGAAAGTTTTCAGATATGAATTTGTTTTCCGCCATTATTCACGATGGAATTTTCAGACTGTATCTCTTCTTTTGACATAAATGACGAAAGAACATGATGAAGAGGAGTAGGTCTTTCCACACTCTCTGTCATCTGCACATTACTAGAAAACAACTGATCAGAAGCATAACTATCCTCCCATCCCTTTGATTGCTCACTTACATACCCGTCATAAGGTTGTTGATATGTATGAGAGTATCCATAAGGCTCCGTAAGGTATGGTTGGTAGTTGTTATATGAATGAGATTGAAATCCAAATTGATTACCATTATAATAAGATGATTGGTCTTGTGCTCCGTACATGTTATGTCCATAAGGAAACATGACGACTCACAAGAACACAAGAAAAAATTTAAAAACAAAAACAAGCTAAACAAATAACAAATCAATTAACAACCTCTTCCCGGCAGCGGTGCCAAAATTTGATGCGTGTCGTAACCATAGCAAGTTAATCAAAATATTTCCCACTAATTAACTGGTAATACAGCGGTAGTAAGGATCGTTCCCACATAGAGCTGTGTAATTTATAGGTTATTTAGTTCAGCAAAATAAGATAAAACACAAAGGGGGATTGTTTTAAAGTGAAATAAAAAGAATGACAAATAAAACAAAGAGATGATCAAGGAATACTTCGCCGTTACCAAGCGATAACTGGATTAGTATACTTATCTATCTTCGTTAGAACCATTCATCACCAACCGTAGAATAACATCTAGCTCAGTGCTATCCCCAAAACTCCTTATACCACGGATACGGAAGCTCTCCAATATCAGTTTCTATCCAACCGAACCACCAAGTAGTAGCTCACTCAAGGTGTAATCCGATTGAACGCTTAGGCTTTATGAATTAGGTTGATCCCAGTAGTTAAACTCTTAGCTCAAGGTCCACTTGCTGGTGTTATCTTCACTCGTAATTGCTCCACAGAATCCCTCTGCAAGGTCTCGCGATTTCTACTTGTGTATGAATTATTCGACGATTACTTATCTCCTAACTCAATACTAGCAATAGAACAATTAGTAAATCAATCTAGTGTGCACTCCAAATCAATCCAATAATCAC
Source organism: Papaver armeniacum (assembly GCA_023531295.1). Lineage (NCBI taxonomy): Eukaryota > Viridiplantae > Streptophyta > Magnoliopsida > Ranunculales > Papaveraceae > Papaver > Papaver armeniacum. Next base: position 16,738 of record JAJJWW010018924.1, read on the forward strand.
TCATATCCATTACATATGGTAAAGACAAACGATAAGATGATTAAAACTCCGAACAAACTTGTATAATGATAAAGCTTCACGCTAGCACATTGAATTCATCCTTAATCAATAGAATTTAGTTACACATGGATTTACTAAAACCCACAAAAATATAAGAAGAAAATAGTTTGGTTTCCCCCTAAAGGGGTAAACCCTAAGATATGGATTAAGAACCTTTCCTCTCCTCTCTCTGTATTTTTCTCTTTCCCAAAAATTGTGTATTTTTGGTCTTGCACCTGACACCTATTTATATAGGATTAGCCAACCTAACACTCCTCCAAATTCGTACTTTATATGGATCACCAAGTCGGCTAAGAATATTTTCTTTGTTTGGGAAATCAAATGATATTGATATTGTGCAACATGGAGTACCCTAATAATTTGAGTACAACTCCTGATTGGCTTGGGATTTCAGCCAGAGATCCATATGGCCCGGTATTACTTCTCCGTCACTCATGATAAACGGCTTGGTACTCCATGTCAGAAAGGTGATTCCTATTCTCCCATTACGCGTCAAATCTTTTCTCTTGCTCGGAATTTTCACATATCTATCATCAACGGCAGCTAGTTTCTCGGTCACGAAAAATGGTTCCAAACTACATCTTAACTCCAACAAAATTCGTACCCATCAGTTCCTTTTTCATCGTAACTTCCCTGAACTGTCGAGTTCAAAATCTCTTCATTATCTTCTTTTCTCGGTCTTCAGTTACTTGCAACGACTATCTTCTTCATGGCAGCAATATCAACTCCGATAATTTATATCTTCGTCTCATCACCGCCATCGATTAACTCCATCCACGATAATCATTATCACACTGCCATTAATATCATCATATATTTCTCGGTCCCATAAGCACCATTGATACAATGACTCTTCTTTAGCCTGAGAATATCCAATGGCCTCAGCACAACTCCTATCTATTCATCTTCATCAAGTTTCTTCGATCAGTGCCATCAACGAACGGCAACTCAACACCATCAACACCGAGCACAGCTCACTGATTTCTCTCGAGCTTTTCAACACCGTAAGCTCTCGGCCCGGTCACCATCGTTCACGATTTGAACTTCCAATCTCCCCGCAAGTAGTCGCCATCGTCAATGGCGGCGGCGACTGTTTTGCTACTCGAGTTTCTGACCATGGTAGACTCAAGATCCATCGATATCGGCAGCATCATCTCCTGTTCTCATCTCGAGCATCTCTTCGAACTTCACCACTTCCAAGCTCTCTTTCGTTTACTGCCAAACACGTTCACAGCAAACCACCAATTCTATGAGGTTCACAGCAACCATCTCCATTACCTACGTCAACTGCCAACGACAGCAACGTATGTTCTTAAATGATGATGATGACCACGACGACAGCACCTGCCAGCATCCATTCTTTTATGCCAATCTCTTCTGATCGGTCCATGTTTAGCAACTCAAAACCTGACAGCATCCATTGAGACTTTGTACTTCTTCTCCACCTTACTAGGTGCTCGTGGTCTCCATCATGATCATCACTATGACTGCCATTGATCGCTGTCGTATGCGTCAAAAATAATTTCACTTTCCTAAAGTATATGATAAGAAAGAGTTCGTATCCACAGAGAGGCGATTGTAGTTATTTCGTAATCAATTTCTTAAAGTAACCAATTGGGGGGATTTCTTATTTCTATTTAAGCAATAAAAGCAAATTAAAAGCAAAGTAAATTGTAGAAAGTAATCAATGGAGAAAGATATTGGTCAAGGAATTCATCTTCAATCTTAGACATGTGCTTGCGTATATGATTAGAATTACTATTTAATCTCTTGTGTTATCGAAGCCTAGAGAATCGAGAGAGCAAGATAATCTATAAATTTCCTAAGTTCATCAACACACACATTAGGCTGCGTATGTGAATTCTACCTAAAGAATAACCTAACGCCTTGCGCTAATCAAGTTCAATTCCTAGGAGCATTAAGTTTCGAAATAGGCTAATCAATGCAATTGTCATGCGTTGCGCATAACAATTCGGACAATGGTCAAACTCTACATATGATTACGAGAGTGTATCACTACAAACCGTAAACATATCATGCTACTTGTATTCAAGGTTATCGCTTGATGAAAAACCCTAAAATAGCTATGGACTAAGATGCAAGTTCAATTAATTGGCCACTTAACTAATCAAACACCATAATCCTATCACAATACTTCAATCATGTGATCATAAAAACAATAGAGAATTGAACGATAATCAAGAGAGAAAACTAATACATAAAGCAAACACAAGTTTTAGAAATCGGACTACATCCTTAACCAATAATAGAGAATTTAGCTACTCATAGCTATGGAGTTCATCACAAAAATATAAGTTGAATTAAAGAAGAAGATGAACAAAAACAAACCCTAGTTGCGTAACCAAAAACGGCTCTCCAAAGTTCCAAGAATAAGATATATTCCAAAAGTTGTAGAATTCCTCTTTTTATAGCTTTCCTTTCTTCCAAATTAGGTCAAGTCTTCAAAGTCCATTAGATGAGAATCCACCAAGCCCATAAGATAGAGAAACCCGTATAGAAAATATGTCCAAAAAGTCATCGCCGGAAATCTGGTATTGTGGCCGGAAATTGGCCGGAAGAGTCGCCGGAAATCGGCTCCGGTGACCGGCAAAGTCCGCCCGGTCACCGGTCAACAGGTCAACTCAGGTCTGGTTAATGAGTCAACTCGGTCAGACTGAGTCAAACCGAGTCAAAATAAGAGTCAGTTGTATCGAGGTGATCTAGTCGGACCCGAGTTAGATGCTACTCGGTGACTTGGTTCACCTCTAGGCCAGTGCACGGGCCAGATTTTCTTTGCACAATCCTTGTGCCTTCAGCATCACTCATCCAGCCCTAATGGCTGCTTGCTGCACAACAAGCCATCACAGGCTATCTCACCAAATTATGTAGCTTCATTCTTCACAGAGTCACCTCAGACATATAGCACCATTACACTGCAGTTTTCAGTAGCAGCCGTGGCATCAATATAACTTCAATTCCTTTGCCAATCTCCCTTCTAACCACAGCACCAGACCCATTACTCACTTTTCTGTTCCAGTAACAGCTTAAGCTGCAACCTCCACTTCTTTCCCACCTGCTTCTTCTTGTTCATTCAATACTCTCAGCTGCTCACAACACTCTGAACTCTAACCTCATCCATCTCCATTCTCACCCTCAAACTCCAGCCAAGACAGCAACAGCATCAACATTCTCTTCTTAAGCTCTTATTGCACTACCTTCCTTGGCAGCAACACCACCTGCACCAGTTCATTTGAGCTGTAACAAGTTAAAAACAAGGCTACCACAGAGCCTAACCTCCAACCCATTCATCCTCAGCTTCAATTCCACTTCTTGTGCACCTGAGTTGTACTTGATTATTAGCTCCTTGCAAGCTCAACTACACCTGCCCTAACATTCATCTATATAGCAATCAATCCATTGAGCCATCTCAGTTCCTTGCACCTCATCATTCAACACTATAATGCTCCTCATCTCCCAGTCACCTGCAATCTCAGCTTCAGTCCCAGGAACCCAGCCAATCCTTTCCTTCAGCCTGCCATTCCCTGTATTGCAATTCTCTGCCTTAGCGTCTACATCTGCTACTTGACACCATTAATTACCACCTGCAATTTCCTACCACCATCTCAGGCCAGTTCACAGACTAAGACCCATTAAATCTTCATTTCTACCTTCTTTGTGTTCTTCTTGATCTCACAAACAACCCCCTCACAGATTTATTCTCGAGTTCACCTTCCACACAAAACTGCACTCAACACCACTCTGCAAGTCCATCATCTTCTTACTCTTCCAACCAAACACAAATTCAGGGCCAACCCATTCTATACAACCCTGCCAATTCACCAGCTCCCATTCTGCAGCTTCTTGTAAGCCATCAACATAGCCATAACTCAGGACCACCACCTGCTCAACAGCACCACAGTGTACAACTTTAACTCAAAGCTGCAATCTCTGTCACCACCAGTTCTCACAACTCAAGCCATTCATTGCAATGTCTATGGACCATCACCAGTTCCACCTTGTTTCAGCTCCAATATCCCCCTGTAACTCATAATACCAGCTCACAACACCGCATAACTACAGTCCATGGCCGCAACACCACTCTACCCTTCACTTCCAGCAACCCTGATTTCTCACTAATCCTCAAATACCCTCATCTGGATTCGACCTAAGCACTCCATAAATTAAGAATCAAAAACCCATCTGCTCAATCGACAACACAGAGACAACCCCGTTTCAATCTCCATCGATTCTTCATTCCAACTAAATTCTCGATTGAGAATCCAAAACACAGCAAACCCTAACTTCTGTGTCACCACCATAAGCAACAGATTCATCATTCTTCTTCTTCTCTCTAACTCGAGCGGATTCAAATCCCGTAACCATTAACAATCTAATCCACCCAAACCCATCTCAGATTCAACTTGCTCTTCAATTTCTCTACAATTTACAACTCCTTCTCAATCTATAGCAGCAGCTTCTCGATCTTCCATTTATCTTACACTCACTGATTTCGTTTTCAATTTCAGCTCCATTTACTTCAAATCTTCATCTCAATGGCATCAGCAAGCTTTGAATTTTCTCTCTTCTCTCGATCCAGACTTCAATGTGACATCGCCTCTCAATCATTTCAGGTGGAGTAATGAGTAAATTTTAGAGAAAACATTTCTCGATTTAGGTTTAAGTGTAAGAATGGGATGGTTATTCCCACTTAGGTTGCTTCTGATAAGGGCTACACAACTAGCAGCCCCCTAACCAATGTTGGTTGTCGTTTAATACTCTTCCAATAGAGAGTTGTCCCTTAACCTTGACTGGGCTCCAGATAGTGTTCGCCCATGAAATGACAACTTTGCCCTTTTGCTCCAATTGGGATGATTTCTGCTTCTTTTCCCCCGTGCGACTCCAGGTACCTAATAACTCAAAAACACACGTAAAGTACATAATTCACAAGAAAAATAGCAAAGAAAGTGTAACTACTAGATAGTAAATACGGTGTATTCTACACCTATCAGCCATTAACACGAGCTGAGCTGAGCCCATCGCTAACCGTATAAAACACCACCAGTCAGTGGCACGACCACGTTCCCTGTTTGTAGGATCATAATATCGCAACGTACAAGACTCGCGGGATTAATAAACGAGCCTTGTCATGAAGGCGATCCTTGAGGAGCTAAAATAAACGCCTTAAATGAATAACGCAGAGGCAAAACATAAAGAAGACGAGAGACCGGCGAGGATTAAGAAGTGTCGCGAGAGTGAATGTTTGTGCATCTGCGACACTTCGCGAGACATTCCAGAAAAATAAAGGGAGCTTAGTTTGTCATCCACTATGTATTACCCTATATAAAGGGCTAAATGAGTCTCAGAAAAGAGAGATCTTTTTGGAATGGTTAGGCAAGTCATTAGGAGAGAGAAAGTTTAAGAGTGTTTTAATTTCTAAGTGTAATTCTACTTTCCTGTGTAAATACTTCATGAATTCAATCAATAAATGTTCTTGATCTTACATCTTCCAATGGATTAATTAAGCAAAATCGAGTAAGGGGTGTAGTGTGGGAAATCCTGCTACTACATATGCGCTAGAAACAGGATATGCGAGAGATTGACGTAGAAATTGGAAGGAATTTGGATTAACGAGAAAAAAAGATTTGGAGAAGATACTCAAGAATTCATTGGAAAAGAAAAATGGCTAGAAGAAGAAATGTACAAGGGCAACCAACGATTGTAAGAAGAAGTGGGAGACTTGCTTTGGAGAAAGGAGGAATGAAACAGGGAGAATCATCAAGGATGAATAGGAGAAATGATGGAGAAGATCAAAATCGACCCACCAATCTCTCCGGTAGCAAACACGGTGAGGATTATGATAGGGTAAGTGTACATACTTGGAGATCGATTTCGAAGACGAGAGAGAAGAGGAGCGGCAGTTGGTGAACAATGGACAAAGAGGAGGAGAGCAAGAAATGAATGGAGAAATGAATCAGTGTAACGAAGAAATCGCGACATTAGAAAAGATTGAGACAAACAATACACGAGGAGAGACGGTTAGAGGCGGAGGAACGAGCAAACTTGACAAGACAGAATCATGAATTGAGGATGGAAAATATGAGGTTGCAAAATAGGAGATCTAGAAGTAGCGTGAGATCAAGTTCAAGATCGAATGGAGAAGAAAGAAGGAGAGTTTTACCAACGAAAGCACCGATGAAGAAACACAAAATCCGAATATAGAGCATGGCGAGAGAAGAGAAGAAATAGAAGATCGTTATATTCCTCACCCAGAAAATCTTCAAAATGAGCGGAATAGGGAAAATCAAGGAAACATGCAACTCCAAGAACCGAATGACCAGTTCTTTGAAGGGAGAATAATCTTGCACGGGAGAGAAGAATCGAGAAGAAACCGAGAGATCGAGGATGACATTGAGAGACACTACATTGAACAAGCGCGGCTAGCTCGCGAGAGAAAGGCTAAGAGAAGAAATGGAAAATCAAGAGATGGAGGAGGCAATCCTAAGAAAATAACCATGATAACCGCGAAAGAAGAAGGGAACAGAATCGTACTAATAGAAATATTAATGAAGAATATGAGAGGCGCGGTGAGAGCCGAGAGACAGCCAAGAAGAGAAAACAACCGATATAATGGCGTGCGAATTGAAGAAAGAAACGAAGAAGAGCGTCGCAGGGAAAGGAGAGAAGAAAATAACGAGCAAGAAGGTCAAACAGTGAGCGAAGAAGGAGAGAAGCAGAGCTAAAAAGACCGTAGAGTCAAATTCGAGGCAAATGAACAAATCTTAAGAGAACCATTTTGAAATGAGAGGATTATTTGAACAATAGAAGGGAAGGAGGAAGGAAACAATTGGACGAAGCCATCGCGAGAAGCTGCGAAGAACCCCTTCACGCTAGAAATACAGATGGGAGGAATACCTCCTAAGTGCAATCTCCCTGCATTAACAAACATCTCGATGGAACAACTTTGTCTTGACAAAGACATATCAAGGCTTATATGAGGTGTATGTTGCAATGGGAGAATCATGATGCTATCTTGTGTAAATATTTCGCGTCAAGCCTAATTGGAGAAGCACTAAAATGGTTTGAGGGTCTACCAAGGAACACAATCACATCATTTAATCATTTACAAGCCACATTCCCGGGAGCATACATAAGTAACAACTCTTCACGACTGGGTATTGAAGATGTATTCGGGTTGAAACAAAGGGTTGGCGAGAGCTTAAGGCAGATTGACAATAAGATGGAGAACCATGTGTAGCGAAATGGCAGGACGGGTTGAGGAAAGATACCTCATCCTTTCATTTGTGAATGCTCTCTTCGCGACTAACTTGTTATACATTCAAATTTTTAGAGTCAAAAATACAATCACAATGGCAGAACTGCGAGAATTACAGGAAGAATATATCGCCTTAGAAGAAAGACAAAATGAAATGAATTCTTATCCAAATCACGAACACAAACTCGAATGCTGCGAACGCAAGCTTGTTACCTCGATTCATCAATACAATGGCGAGCACTTCGCAAGGACAAGAAGCGAGGAAGGCGACGAGAGACGGCGGAAGATAGTAGCTATGGGAAGCCATGACCGGGGAGGAATTTGAACAAGAAAGGAACTACTATTAAGTAACAACAATAATAAGATTCGAGAGGCTAGATCACGAGCAAGAAACTTATGGTGGACGAAGGCAATATAACCATGGAGGACAGAGAAGCCGTGAGAATAGTATGGGAACCAATTAAGATGCCTCCATTGAATGCTAGTGTGGAAAAGATTTTGGAGGCTATACTTGTGATGGAAGATGTACAGAAGACCTTGGAACGCGGGGATGGAACCACCACCAAAGCATGAGAAGTCATGAGTTTTGTTCTTACCATCGCTTCCATGGACATCGAACAAACGATTGCAGAAACGTAAAGAGAATTATTCTCGGGATGATTGATCAAGGGAAGCTGAATCACTTTCTAAAAGGAGAAGAAAAAGGCCAGACATTACCACCACCACCGTTAAATGCACGCGTAGCGATTGTCGGCCGAAAGGAAAGGAAACATTTGTGATAGAAATCGGAACGAAAGCCAAAAATTTGAATTGCAACTCTATCGTCCATTCTTATCGCACAATCGAAGATTTTCATGACAACGTGCTCGATGTAGAGTCTTTGCGAGAGATGCTAATGATAAAGAAATAATGAGCCTGGCGAGAACGACCTGTGATTAGAAAAGTGGCGAGTGAAGACTATTTCTTTCTCTGCAGATGAAGTGCCAAAAGGAAGAGAAACACATGATAGCCGTTGGTTGTAAAATTAGAGATTAACCGAAACCAGTTGATGGAGAAGATGATGAAGCGAAGCTTGTTGGGCGATCAACCGAATCCTAATCGACACTTAGGAAGTTCGGTAAATATTCTCTTTTACCATACTTACAAGACGATGGGAGGAAAAGATGAGGATTTGATCCCCTCGACATACAAGATATATGGCTTTAATGGCACCGCAAACAAACCAAAGGGAGAGGTTCACATGAGAATACCTCTACATGGATTATCAAGCGATATCTTATTCGTGTGGTTGATGTGGAATCTCCATATAATGCGCTGATTGGGAGGCCATGGCTTCATGAAATCTTGGGAGTCGCATCAACATATCATCAATGCATAAAATTCCCACATCCAAATGGCATTGGTATTATACAGGGAGATTGGAAGGAGTCACAGCAATGTCATGAGGTCGATGTAGAAAGCTGCGAAGAAAGGAGTGCCAAAAGAAAGGGTTGGAAGCAACATGTGAGAGATGAGCAGAGAAAGGAAAAACTGATGGTAGATGTTATAGAAGTAAAAACGAGGTGAATGCCTAGAAACAGGCGAATGTTATGATAATAAAGGAGCGAAGGATATGAGGAACAAAAGGCATAAGAAGTGAATAGTCAACAAAAGCAGGAGGAAAAGTAGCAATTGAAGTAATGATGTGCGAGAATCTTGCAGTCAAGGGTAAATGAGAATTCGATTAAGAAAGAGATAAAGACACAACAAATGAAATGGAATTTGGCGAATACTTCGCAAACAAATATTAACAAATAATGAAACATGAATGATTGAATGATTGAATGATTTAACAAAGATGAATGAGTAAATGAATGGGACGAACCTTTGTGGCGTACACCCTAGTTCGCGAATAACATTTCGTAAGAGGCAAATGTAAGACCTAAAGTGCGTCATATAAGGGGTATCTCTCGACATGGCTCGGGGGAAGGTTACACCGCTCCGAAGCTCGAGTCATGAAAATTTGGGGCCCATGAAAGCCTATCCAGGAAGAGGTACCTTGGATTCCCAACTATATATGTAGGTTATACCCTGGTTGGGCCACCGAGGGTCTCTTCTCGGGAGTCGATGTATGCTCAAGGCGCCGAGGTACAGTTGAGCGAGTGCCCGGATGGATGAACCTACCCTGGCCATTCTTGGCAAGTCTTGGCATATGTTGCACTCGCCCGAAGAAAACTCCACTTAGGGTGCAGTCTCGTAACCATAAACCATATAGGTATAAGGGATAAGAGGCTGCGAAAACAACCGGGTTGTTGTTAAGACCGGATGGGAGGAGCTAGTCTTGTATGGCGATGTTTCGCCTCCTTGAAGGGGCAATAGGGGAGATGATAAGGGCGACGCTCTCCATTAGGAAGTGTCAAAGCAGACGCAAATGTCATGAGGTTATGTTCTCGCAAGAGAATTTAGGCTCGTCATATTTGTGCAATGATCCAGCAGAGGCAATAATACTAACGCGAGGTTAAGGCGAGATCAATGGGTCTTTACATGAAAGTGTACGGACGTCTCCGCGATTTCGTCGCTCGGCGGCAATGTCATGGGGCTGTGTGTTCGCAAGGATATATAGGCCTGTCATATTGTCGCAACTAAAATATCCTGCGAGAGGCAAAAATACTTGGAAAATGATAAGGCAAGATCAATGGGTCCTTACATGCAAGTGTAAAGACGTCCTGCGATTTTGCCGCAATGAAAGGTGGCAGGGGAAGACCTCTAATTAGGGAGGTCTGACTTGGAAGACCACACAAAAATGATAAGGCAAGGTCAATGGGCCATTGCATGAAAGTGTAAAGGCGGCTTGCGACCTTGTCGCAACGATATATTTCAATAACAATAAAATAATTATTCAACAACATACATGATGACAACTAAAATCTTCCATCTGAAGATAAATAACAGAGGCAAGTATGGGAATGGATGGGAGATTGGAGATTAAGATCAGCGCTAGAAAGGATGAAGAAAAGATTTGCAGTGGCAAGAGCGCAAATTGCGGAAGGAAAGAGAGTCAAAGAAATGTTGCAGAGAGAAACTAAAGAATGAAAAGGAGGGGAAAAGAAAACTATATATAGGGAAAAAGATCCTCGAGAAAAACGAGGTCATTTAATGCGAAGAGACATGAATGGTCAAGAATAAGCGGTTGAAAGAGACGTGTCAAGAAAAAGACATTAATAATCAAAATCCGTGTAAAAGTACAAAATCGAAACGGATAAAGATAAGCGATCGCGGCAAGAATATTGTAAAACTTTTATGATACTCTTCCCCTAGGAGAAGTATGAGGAGTGATGGGAGACGATACTTCGTATACATCTCAAAGAAGCTTCGAACTTTGCAAAAGAATAGAGGCAAGTACGTACTTTTCAAGTCCAGTATTCTTCTCGCTCGTTCCTTCATCAACAAAAATCAAAGGTTGCTACCATTAATGATTTTTTTCCTTAAAGATCGCTCTTCAAGCAATATTTAAGGAAAAAGAGGCAAGATGTAGGATCATAATATCGCAACGTACAAGACTCGCGGGATTAATAAACGGCCTGTCGCGAGGCGATCGCAGGAGCTAAATAAACGACGCAATGAATAACGACTTAGGCAAAACATAAAGAAGACGAGAGACACAGCGAGGATTAAGAAGTGTCGCGAGAGTGAATGTTTGTGCATCTCGCGACACTTGCGAGACATTCCCGAAAATAAAGGGGAGCTTAGCTGTCATCCACTATGTATTACCCTATATAAAGGGCTAAATGAGTCTGTAAAGGAGAGATCTTTTTGGAATGGTTAGGCAAGTCATTAGGAGAGAGAAAGTTTAAGAGTGTTTTAACTTCTAAGTGTAATTCTACTTTCCTGTGTAAACACTTCATGAATTCAATCAATAAATGTTCTTGATCTTACATCTTCCAATGGATTAATTAAGCAAAATCGAGTAAGGGGTGTAGTGTGGGAAATCCTGCTACTACACTGTTCAAGTCCAATCACCGAGAATCACCACGACTCTCATTCGCTCGCAACAATGGTTCCCGGAAACCAAACCTCTGTCGAGTTCCTAACATTTGAATTCCAGCTTCCCCCATTAAATGACATGATTTTGCCTTTAGCAGTTCCTTTGAAACAGTCCACCCATTAACGAATGAATGTCCCTTAATGTACAGTGGGGTGCGATATCAATTGTCACGGAAATGACCACTCGCCCTTTAGACTTCTAAGTTCTTATTTTGCTCATAAATTCTTCATACGAACTCAGAATGACTTCGTTCTTTCGTCGTTGACTTTGTCTTCTCGCCATCTACAAAATGATAATTAGAAATCCTCCATTTGAAAGAGTTCCACTAGGTCCTTGGCCCTTCTTCACTTTTATCTTCACTTTTGTAGCTATTTCCACTTCTTTTGAATGATTCATCTAATAAAAGACATAAACTAGAAAACAAGCGTAATATACAATAATTTGCAAGAAACCAACAAATACTAGCATGGAATTAACACCAAATATATGTGAAATATGCACTTATCAAATTCCCCCACACTTGCCTTTTACTAGTCCTCGAGCAAACTACCTAAAGTACAACAACTCCATGTCGCCGAGGATACGGTCACACTTAGCATGTGTAACAAGCCTTTAAACCCCTAGGTGTCCCTAGTGGACGAGTTATAGTCTCGTGAGGGCTTACGAGAGGTATACCCACAAAACCTGCTCCAACTTCAAAGCGTTCCAGCATCCCAAGTATCCAAAGAGCTATGAGGACATAGAGTTTCTGCATGCTTGTAATAAGAAGTTAGAAATACCAAAGAACATATTCTCATTATTAAATGTTGAGTGAGAAATAACCACACCATAATGAGAGAACTCGTGTTTGAGAGCGATCAATAAGCATTTCGCATCGACTTCTGCCTCACCAATAAGGGTTTTATGATAATTGCACTCAATAAGACGACTTTTTATGGGTCTCACATGTGTGTAGGTAGGAATAAAGAGAGAAATCCTACACACGTTGAATGGTAGGAAGGAAACCTTAGAAATATTTCTGGAGACTCCACAAAATCGTGGAAAACAAAGATATTTCTCACGATGATCTCTAAGAAAGGAAATCAACCATTATTATCGAGGATGAGAATACTTACCACCTTCACATCGGTGCAATGATGAAAGCACCACTCTCACAAGTATCCAATAGAAATGTCTTCCTTTGACTCGTCTTCTTCATCTTTTTGGTCTTCGTCTTCGGTCTTCAACCTGTTGATGATAAACTCTTGAACTTCATAAAACTTTGACAATTTGTAACTCTTTTATCTTCAATTTCCTTGTTGCTTGAAACTTCTTTATATAGTTTTTTTTCCCTATGGCCTTATTGAACAAATAACAACCTAAATGCAAATCATTTATATTTTCTCTTTTTCTTCTTCTTTTTTAAATTTTTTTTTTTTCTTTTTTTTTTTTTTTTTTTTTTGTTTTTTTTTTTTGAGATGATAAAAAGATTGCAACTACAAAAATTATAACGAAATTAAAATTAACATGGCCATGAAAAAAGTATTTTACCACTTTGTTCTTCACAACTTGTATTGTCCTCGTATCATAAACTTCAATAACTCTCATCTTTTGATTTTCTTCGCTCTTGTAAACAAGTCTTCAACTTGAATATAAAATTCCGCTCCTTATGTGTAAGTCTTCAACATGTATATAAAAATCTGCTCACTGTTTGTTGCTTTACTTGGATATGAAATATGCTTTTTCTTGTATTGTTACTTGTAAACCTCAAACGTCTTCAACTTTCCTTGTAGATTTTGATGTCGCTCCCTTGTTGATGATGATGGTGTTTCTATGGATCTGTTGTTGGCGAGAGAGAGAATGGTGCTAACTGCAAATCAAACTACAAGAAGGTGGTTTTCATCTATAGACATCACCCTCATGATTGACAAAATTAGCACTCAAGAGATCAAAAATAGTGCTTTATTGGTGGGAGGTTGGGTAGCTCACCATTCTACCCGGAATTAACGTACGGTGACACACACTCAAAAGAAAGCTTTTAGTCGGCTACTAAGAAAATATGGTGGGTGCCTCTGTTGATATGAAAATAGGTAGTCTCCACTAATGATTGATCAAGCAACTCTAATAATGCATTTCTCTCTGCTCCTCATTTGCATCACCGGCATGATTAAATCCGTTATTTAACACTCTAACAAGCAAGAAATCCGAACGTAGTTCCCTAACACTTCCAAGTTCAGTTATGTCGGTCAGAATTCCCTATGTAAACATACCTAAAAGTATGGTAGTGACTCTAAAATCTCTACAAGTTGGAGATTTTATTCAAATATATACAAATAATTTGAAAATTTTGACTCAAAAAGGCTAAAAACTCTATATGCAAAAGACTCCCCCACACTTAAACTTCACATTTGTCCTCAATGTGTAAAACCGAAAATTCTGAATTTTGACGTAGCAGCAGACAAAACGCAAAAACTGTACAAATTGATAAGGAATTTAGAAAAACTCCATTTCACAAAAGTTGTTCACCTACGTGTTTTCTATACAGTGTCAAAAGGGAACAGTGTTTCAATAAACTTTCTGACAATTGTGGTCTCTGGACTGAACTACGTGCAGTCTGAATTTTTCTGACGAAAAGGTATTCGTCTTAATTTTCTTCTAAAATAGATTAGGACTCAATGAAATTAAACATGGGGATGAAAATATGATATGAAAACAACAAAAAATAAAAGAGTTTAAGATACAAAACCTATGGGTTGCCTCCCATTTAGCGCTTGGTTTAAAGTCGTCACTGACTTTCTTGTTATCGTCCATATACCAACAATCGAAAATGCGGTAGTCTCGCCCAGAATACAATATGCAATTCTAGTAACAACTTCACACAATGATTAGCATAACATATGAATAATGAAATTGTTATAGATTGAAAGTTTCCCCCACACTTAGTCCTTTCTACACTCGGAAGTGGATAGAGAACATAAAATAAGGGAACTTCTTCGCGTTCCTCTCGATGAACCTGCACAATGCTAGAATCAAACACATCAAGCGGTTTATATTTAGAAGTAAAATAATCCTTAAGAATTTTAGAAGCACAAATACTCAATCCTAAGTGATGTGGATCAAAAGATTCAGAAATATGCAAAGGATTAGACAAACCTTCCACAATCTCTCGTATTACGGGATCCTCATCATTCTTAAAGAATTGCAATGAATTATTTACCTCATTTATATCGTGGTCCTCTATCAAACTATTTAGTGGGTTTCGCTTCAACCGTAATCTCAACATCAATATAATCCTTGGCTAGCTCAATTGGGTCTTCCACAACTTCAACCAATTTGGTTTCATTCTCAATCTCTATTTCTTCAACAAACTTGTCATCAGAATCAGAATCATCTCCTACAAATTCTAGTTCATTGGTGCAAATCCTAAAATCATTGTTTGAGTACGTTATACCATTTATAACAACGGTTATGTCATATTCATTCTCCTCCTTTTGAATAGGCGAGTGATCGTTATTATGATCCGGAGTTGAAATAACATTACCATTATTGCAAGGATTCTCCAAAGGTTGCTCATCTTCATCAGAGTCTTCGTCAACCTCATAATCTTCAATATCCCAACGACGTTGAAGTTCCGCTCGTATTACCTTGTTAATTTCTTCGAGAGTCTTTTCGATGCTCCAGCTTCTCTGGCGATCATATTGCTTTGAAAGTTTTCAGATATTAATATGTTTTCCGCCATTATTCACGATGGAATTTTCAGACTGTATCTCTTCTTTTGACATAAATGACGAAAGAACATGATGAAGAGGAGTAGGTCTTTCCACACTCTCTGTCATCTGCACATTACTAGAAAACAACTGATCAGAAGCATAACTATCCTCCGGTCGGACGGACGGTGGCGCTCCGGCAAAAATATTTCCTGCTCCTGCTAAGCTCGGACGTGAAGGTGATTGGAGGATGAATAAGATGGTGGTCGTGTGGGAAGAATAAAAAAAAAGGGGAATTAATTCCTTTTATACCTAATTTTATTTCCAAAACCTAATTCCATAAGGATTTCCTCTTTGGGCTCGGCCCGTAAATCCTAGACCAACCAAGGTTCCACCATCAAATCAGCGGTTCTACACCAATTTTTTTCTTACTGGATGATGCTCTATTATGCCACTGGGGTTTCCGCTCAAACCATGGTTTCCTCATTCAGTCGAAATCCGGTAATGTCTTATCTTATGACTAAGTTCAATTACTTATTTATGTTTATACCTGTAAAATCACCATTCAATGCTGGTGAGGAACATGACTGTTCCTCACTAAGCAGGGGACTTAATGTAGATGGTGGATTTTCGACAAAGGGTAAAATTATAAAACTATACTCGGATCGGCAATCGGATGAGTATTGAGGCCCATGTCTCTCATTAAAGCATGAAAGCTCATGCCATAAATCTCTGACTGAGAAGGCTGTCTCTCAGAGTATGTGTAGATGTGTAGTCTCTCAGCTGAGGCCACGACACATCTCATAAATACTGAGAAATATCAGTAATTACTCCGGATCCAGCAATCAGATGAGTATTGAGACTCATGTCTCTAAGCGTGAAAGCTCATGCCATAAAACCTCTGATCGAGAAAGTCTCTCAGAGAAGATGTAGATGTGTAGTATCCCAGCTGAGACCACGGAACATATTATATTGTATAGAATCGCAAGATTGGATGGCTCCTAGACAGCGTGTCTGCTAATATAGAGCAATAACGTCTTCAGGATGCAACCATGTTTTCCCTGAATATACAAGAGGAATATGACACTCCGGCAAGTTCATATTGCTCAATCCTTAGATAATTAATGCTCCTAGATATGAAGCCCTTCTAGTATAGAGCCATCGATTTAATTATCTCTAATCGTTCGAATATCCAAAGAATATTCTACGATTTTCGTTATATTTCGTCACTTCAATTTGTGGTTCTTCCGTGAGAATTCCACGGGTTAGTGATAAATATTCAACGAAAGAGCATATCCGAGCATCGAATAAGCCCTGACTAAAATGGTGCAAGTGTACTTAGCAATAATGCACAGACCAGCATTTGAATGTGCAAACTAGCATTTCAAAATATGAATGAACGATGAACCTATGCAAAATCGGAAGGAAAAATAATAATAATAATAATAAAATATTAGCAAAGGCGCCCCTGACTGGGCTCATCAGCTGGCCGGTCATGCCGTGACCAGTCCCGCGCCCAATTTTATATTTTGTCATATTTTATTATTTTTCCCTGATCTCGTGAAAATTCTCTCGTTCGAGCTAATCTCCTTCATTTCAAGGAAATTTTCTAATCTCATGATTTTATCAAAGAAATAATAAAATTAGGGAAAGGTGTCGCCGGACCGAGCACCAGCCGGCCGTCCATGCCCTAGCCGTGGCCGGTCCCACACCTCACGTCCCCATTATTTTATTATTTCTCTCAAATTATGAAAATTCCCTGATTTCATGAATTTTCCCTAAAAACCATGAAAATTCCCTAATTTTATGAATTTTCTCTAAAATCATGAAAATTATTATAAAATTAGGAAAACTCATGGGACCGAACACCAGCCGGCTGGCCATGCCCTAGTCGTGGCCGGTCCCACACCTAATGTCCCCATTATTTTATTATTTCTCTCAAATTATTAAAATTCTCTGATTACATGAATTTTTCATAAAACCATGAAAATTCCCTAATTTTATGAATTTTCTCTAAAATCATGAAATTTATTATAAAATTAGGAAAAACTCGTGGGACCGAGCTCTAGCCGGCCGGCCATGCCCTAGCCGGTCCCACACGCCTATTATTTTATTATTGTTTGTTGTTTTAAGTTTCCTGATTCCATGAAAACTCCCTGATTTCAACAAAATACCTTGGTTTGAACAAATCTCTCTGATTTTATGAAAATTTCCTAAAATCATGAAAATTACATAAACTTGGGATGAG
Organism: Papaver armeniacum; assembly: GCA_023531295.1. Taxonomy (NCBI): domain Eukaryota; kingdom Viridiplantae; phylum Streptophyta; class Magnoliopsida; order Ranunculales; family Papaveraceae; genus Papaver; species Papaver armeniacum. Next base: position 34,029 of record JAJJWW010018924.1, read on the forward strand.
TGCTCTGTGACCGTGCCCATTGGTCGTCCGCCATGCCTTGGCCATTCTTGGGTCCCACACTCAATCATTCCCTATTTTATTATTATTATATCTCTCTCATCTCATGGAAATTCCCTAATTTCAGCAAACTCTCCAGTTTCATGGAATTCCCCTCAAATAAGAGAAAATACATAAAATCACATAAAACTGGGAAAGTGTGGGACCGTGTTTGTTAACCATCCGGCCATGCCCTAGCCGTGGCCGGTCCCATACCTTGCAATTCCCTTTTTCATTTATTATTTTCATCATCTCATGTATTTTTCCTAGTTTCAGCAAAAACCCTGGATTCTGCATATTTTCTCAGAATGTTGCTCAAATGCGCATCGGAAAATACTGAAACTCTCAGGACTGAGACACGGAGGTGACACGAGCACATCCCCTTGACCGACCAAGGGTGGCTCTAAGGCCTGCAAATAGCCGGTCCCGCATGTTTTAATGATTTTAACCTAATTTGCTCAATTGCTCATATTAGGTTCAAACTTCTTCCAAACAATTAAGAGTTTGCTTGAACGACCATCCATTGGTCCCACGCCCACCGAGATCCGGTCTCATGACCTCTTGGTAGGTTCCTCATTCATGGCTAGGTTTTATTATTTGTCGCTCACACGAGCATTATTTCAATAAATGATTAAACCAGCATTTAATCATTCTTTCACCAACTGGTCCTCTAAGAGACTTTGGTATTTTGCTCATTCGAGCATCTGGGCGTACATGGTGAACTCGTCATCCCATGTGGCCGATCCGTGCTTCACTCTGCAGATTGATTTACAATAAATCATCATTACGATAAAATTAGGTTTTGAATCCAGAGCTCTGTAGAAACATGATTCTGAGCAGATTCAAATACTCGATAATTTTATGTTGATTTCATGATCAACGTTTTTATTTATTTTACTCGACCCGAGTGATCAGTATCTTAAATTAATATTTATTTTGGTCCTGCTACCAACAATTCACCAAACGAGCAATATTTTCTCAAACCAGCAATATTTGCTCAAACTAGCAATATTCCTCAGACTAGCAATATTTGCTCGAACCAGCAATATTTGCTCAGATTCAAGAATATTGGTTCAACTATCAATATTATTCGACAATTCAGCAACACAATTTTCTCGTCTTAGGTAATCATCATAATAATACCTCGTCTCAACAGACATATTTGACTCATGAATTTCAGAATATTTGCAAAACATGTTCAATTCAACAAATACATGGACTCATCATCCCACAAAGTCAGCAACTGACTCCACAATCACGAGATATCAATCGTGTCACATGGGGGGATATTAACTAGGGTTTTGGTCTGGCGGTCTACGGCACGTATGTTCACCCACGATGAGAATGTGAGAAAGTCGTGCAATCAGTTGGAAGAGTCAGCAAAGTAGTGGGTGGAAAATTAACCAAGTCTCCGCACGATGAGCAACTGGTTTTAACACGATTTCCCACTTCCCCACTCTCTGATTCCAGCAAACTGTCACACTTCATGGGATCATGGTGTTTTCAACTCCGGCATTATAAAATATCTCTGAATCCTGATTGAAAGAACAACACTCGAACATTCGTCTAAAAGAATTCTCGGAAAGTTCATATAGACAATCTTTCGTTTACGCGAACTCATCGTCTAAGCATTCACTCTCAATTGAGAAAAATTCAATCGTTCAGAGCATTCTTACGCTAAATTCACAACACACCTACAACCTCAGATCACCATTGATCTCACGCATTTCTCAGCTTCCCTCATACAGATCAACCAACCTCTCTTGTGACCAAATTGACTCTGGAACGGCCATTGTTCTTGGTTTAGGCCGGAGTCTTACAGATTGATATCTCGAACTTAAAGCACTCCCTTCTTGCAGTGCATTTGTGTGAGGTTCAACATTTCGCTCGGTTCAAGGAGTCTCCACACGGTCGACTCTTCAATTCCATAAAAACCAGCAAATCATTTTTCCCCATCTACAAAGATAAACTCGGCTCGAAATAGCAAATGTGTATAATCAAAGTCTATATAGCAAAACGACTTTTGTCTCAAGAATAGGATATAGAGTAGATTGACTTTTGAGTGATAGATAAGTTCAAGTCTCCATATACCTTTTAGTCGATGAAGTTCCACCAGTTCCTTGAGTAGTCCTTCGTCTTGTATGATGATTTCCATGGAGTTCTTGAGCTCAACTACACTTTTTATCCTAGTCCGAGACTTAGCTATAGTAGACTAGAAATCAAGACTTATAGTTTTGATCACTAACATTGACAAACATGCTTGAGATAGCAACGCATGCGAGTTCGACCGAGCAATGCTCTAAAAATCTCCCCTTTGTCAATTTTAGTGACAAAACTATCAATACATATGGAATACAAAAATAAATGAATTAACTTTTGTAGCTCCTATTCCACATGCCTAATCTTCAACATTACTCAAAATCTTTGTCACTTCCAAGTACTCTAATGATCCCAAAGGTTATAAGTTCAGCATCATCGTTGTTGAAAATATGTAGCTATAACAACGAGAAAACAAGAGTTCTCAATCATTGTTATACAGTGTCATAATATCATTATATAATATCAAAGTTCAATTGTATCACAACTTCGACAACAATACTATGGTGATATGTATCACTCCCCCTTAGTCAATACTCCATCTCACATGGAAACCACTCCCCCTTACATAATGATCCAAAAACCATATGTATTTGTAGTGTGAACTACATATTAATTCTCCCCCTTTTTGCCAATAAAATTGGCAAAGGTACGAAAACGGGATCCTAATGAAATTTCCGAAAGAGACATTTCATGACCAAAAGAAAGCACATATCATCTTATTTAGATGCAATCATATAGCCGAAGCTAAATGCATTCATCAAGGAGTTTATAAAGATACAAGATAACCCCTATAATATTCCACACCCGCACTCCCCACAAAGATATGGCAATTAAGCACAAGTTCAATTAAGAACTCTCCCCCAGAAAATATCATTCCCGAAAGAACAACAAGAGCGACCTTAAATTCAAAAGAAAAGAAGGATTTTTTTGGACATAAAAAATCACATACAAGTAGGAATTTGAATCCAAAATACTCAATTAAATTAACCATAAGAGAACCCATGATTAATTTAATCGGAAATGCTCAACATAAGTGAACTTATGGATACTCAAAAATACTCAATTAGACTAATCACAAGAGAACCCATAATTAATCTAATCGGAATACACAACCAAATTAACCACAAAAAGTAATAAATTTAATTGGTCTTGCTCGACATAAGAGAACTTATGGAGCAACAACTAAATAACCAAACAAGGATGATTAATTTAGTTGAACATGCTCGACATAAAGTACCTCACGGAGCAACAACTAAGCCAAAGAATAACTCAGTCGATAGAGCTCAACATAAGACACCTTATAGAACAACACAGTATATACACACATTGTGGATCGGAGGTCGACCTAATACCGTGGAATAAGCAAGGACTCATTCTATTTTCCATCACCATTTGCACAATGACATACAATAGACATAATCCTTGAAAACAAAATATTTTAACCTATCTTCCATCAATAATTGACATAATAGGCTTAACTTTTGTGTTGTAAAAAGTTCATTCCTTCTTTTATCAACACATGCATATCGACATATAAAGGACTTAACTTTTGACAAGGTATGGGACAATCATAGTTCACGAACGCAAACACACATATCCCATAAAAATTGCAATATATAAAACCATAAAGATTAATACTGCAAAAACCATCTTCCAAACAATTTTAGAATTTAAACCAATAAATCTAAAAACATGAAGATGAAAACGTTGGACATAGCTATGTGTAATCACAATAATGGCTATTCCAAACTCTAGTTATTCTTTCAAACAAACCAAGAAAATAGAAGATTTACTAGGAAAATAAAATCAACAACCTAAATTAAAACTAGACTCCTATGCCAAGGACGGACACGAACTGAAGTCAAATAGACGTTTCAGGATCCTCATGAGTCTTGAGGTCTTTGAGCTTTTGAACGACAGCATCCTCTGCAACTTTGGAGATAATATCCTTATTGGGAAGTTCTTTAACACGGGTTTTCATGAGAACAAGGTCAGAATTAACCATTTTCAACTCATTTCTTACCACATCAAGACACTTCATTGTATCAACAAGTTGCTTCTTTGCATCCTCAAAGTTTTTGAGGAAGTCAAGAACTACATCAGACGAAATCTCTTCAACCTCCTCAATATCCGAATAGGAATCAGGAGATTGAGGAAAAGATCCTTCAACTTCAACAAAGGTTCCCTTCTCTTTATCGAATTTGACATATACCGCATTATCAACGAAGTCTTCAGGTAAATCCCAAGAGCAGGAAGGATAAGTCATTGATAACAGGAAGCCTAGAGTAAGAATATTCAACTCAATAGGATAGGTATATATACAAGTTTAGAGAGACTTAGGGTTTACAAGATTGGTTTGTGAGAAAACCCTAAAAACCGTACGTGTACCCGTAAGAAGAGGGTCCATAAAGCTTCTTCCAAAAAGATTGTTTTGGAAACATCACTTTGTTGATTGAAAAAATCCATGATTTTATTTTTCAAAACAACTTGAAGGCATAGAGCCAAAAATAAACCAATAAACAAGAACAGACTTACAACAAATACTTATGTGAAGGTGTTGCCTGATGATCCATCTAAGGACGATAAGAGATTAGCTAGATAATAAGAGACACTTTACAGATAAGTATACCTAATCATTTCTCACTCAGCTAGGATTTCACAAGTGAGATTTCAACCTTGTGATTATTTGACACAAGTATGAGTCATTGGCTCATTAAATGAACACTGCATTTGGTTATCCTTTTTCTTACGAAATATTGGAGGAAAACCATTATGATGTGAAAGGTAATCATAAAATTTACCCTTACAAAAATATGACTGATAGAATTGATTCTTACCTGAAGGAAATCGGCTTCTTCCTGATACCCTGTTCACATCAAATGTATTATTAACTCCCTTTTTGAAAATGGAACAATTTTAATCTTCTCTTAGACTGTTAAGACATTTGTTCTGAATCAGAACATTTGAGGAACTCATAGAATTAACTTTCTTGGTAGGGTACACAGGGTCAGTACTGAAACCAATAGTTTAGTCATATGAAAGTCAGTTATTCCTTTTAATATTACGTCAAATGTGGGTTGAAGATGAACAGGGTAACTATTACTCAACCTAGAGTTTCTCTTTTGCTTGACAGGTCCTTTTGAGTCATAAAAAGTACATACTTTCTGAATATTGTAAATTAATATCTTAACACTATGTGGAGATGTGCAACATTTTTGATAAATAGAGGGTATAGGCACATCTTTCCACTGGAAGAGGATACTGAATTTTCTTCTGGATCTTCCTCAGTTACAGTATTAGTTGATGAAGATGGTCTAAATAAATTTTTGAAACATCCTTGAATTGAGAGCTTATTCAAGCGATGTTCAATTTCCAAGATATCCCTTTCAAGACTTGCCTTAAGGAGAGATAAGGACAAGGCTTCAGAGTTTTCAGAATTGTAGTCTCTTATTTCCTAAAGAAGAATTTTGACAAGCTTTTTCAACCGATCAAATTGAACTTTAACATGATTTAAAGTCAGTTTACTTTCTTTAGATGATTCCCGTTCATTTTGTGAGATAGACTCTTTTGAAGGGTAATCGGGATAACACATGTCGGAGCCTATCTGTCTAATTTGAACACAGGGTTCATCTATATATGAGATTGAAGAATCTTTCTCTTTAATAGAAATAGACGAGACATAACTTATTTTTCTGGTGACGCGTTTATCAGAGATAGTACTCTTGTCCATAGAATCAGATCGCTACAAACACAAACTTATAAGGTCTTGAACGTGTTTGCCTGCTCTGATACCAATTGAAAAAGCGATGGTACAACAACCACACCAAATATTTCTCTTAGCAATATGTATGGACAAACTCCAATATACTTTCAAGAGAATCAACTAGACTCAATCTTAATAAAGTAAATCAAAGAGTTATATCTCTCTTTCTTGATTCGATTCTTTCTCAAGCAAATAGAAATCTGCGAGTCTAATTGAATACAAGAGAAATCACTTGAACGGTACCAAAGACCAATGTTCAAGGATCAATCAATTTCTATCAACAACCAAATGTCGGATTTCCAATGATTGATTCAAACGCAAAACCTGTGATATTTCAATTATATAACAAAATATAATGCGGAATAGAAATAACACAGACACCAGAATTTTGTTAAAGAGGAAACCGCAAATGCGAAAAACCTCGGGACCTAGTCCAGATTGAACACCACACTTGTATTAAGCCGCTCTGAGACACTAGCCTACTACAAACTAACTTCGGTCTGGACTGTAGTTGAACCCCAATCAATCTCACACCGATTCAAAGTACGAGTTGCGCTCCTTACGTTTCGATCCCGCGAGGATACTACGCACTTGATTCCCTTAGCTGATCTCACCCACAACTAAGAGTTGCTACGACCCAAAGTCGAAGACTTTAATAAATAAATATGTATCACACATAAAAGTCTACGATAATAGATAAATCTGTCTCCCACAGAAATACCTACAAGTTTTGTTTCGTCTTTTGATAAATCAAGGTGAGCAGGAACCAATTGATAACCCGGACTTATATTCCGAAGAACATCCTAGTATTATAAATCACCTCACAATAATCTTAATCGACGCGGCGAAATAAGATATTGTGGAATCACAAACGATGAGACGAAGATGTTTGTGACTACTTTTATATATTGCCTATCAGAGATATTAATCTCAATACAATCGTTACGATTGTACTCAAAACGATAGAATCAACAATATCAGATCACACAACTACAAGAAAGTAGTATCGATCTGGCTTCACAATCCCAATGAAGTCTTTAAGTCGTTAACCTGGTTTTCAAGAAGAAACCTAAGGTTAAAGGAAAATCGACTCTAACTAATACAACTAGTATCACACGGAAGGTGTGGGGATTAGGTTTCCCAGTTGCTAGAGTTCTCCCTTATATAGTCTTTCAAATCAGGGTTTGCAATCAATGTTAGCTTGGTAACAAAGCATTCAATATTCACCGTTAGATGAAAACCTGATTAGATTCAAGTTAATATCTTTCAACAATTGGATCAAAAACTTAGCTTGTTACACATAAATGAAATGCACGATTTTAGGTTTGTGTAACCGTACCCAAACATGTACATTTGTTGGTTCAACAATATTTAACCAAATGGTTAGCCATATGAGCACTTTCATATCAACCATATTCTTCTTCACCATAACTAGTTCAAATGACTCAAATGAACTAGTTAGAGAGTTGTTCAATTGCAAGGAAATCTTATGTAATTACACAAGACACAATCGAAGCAAAAACAATTTGATTCACTCGAATTTGTTCATGAACTTTATAGCCACGATTTGCATTTAACATTCCTTAGTTAATATAGATAAGTTCACAAACAACCGTTTTTAGATATAACCAACTTAAGTTCGCAGACTTAGTTCGCGGACTTAAGTTCCCGGAAGGAGTTCTCAAACTCTAGCATAATTTTTTCGGGTCGAGAACTTCCGCCAATTCGCGGACTGGGTTCGCGGACTGAGTTCACGGATCTAATTCCGGTTCTCTTGATTAACAAAGTTCGCAAACTTCGGTTCAAGGAAAAAGGACTTATACATATATGTGTTGCCACACAATGCTTATATCCAACATTGGTTATATAATCTAAACTCTCATCTCAATCATTGAAACATTCTTAGAGGACGTTATATAGTTGTTATTCACAAACCATTTTTCGTCAAAGCCATTTTCAAAGTGATTGAAACATAACATGACTTTCGTCACTAGGTAAAGATGAACTTGGCCAAAGCGAAAGCTTACCAACACATATTTCGAGAAATAGATAGGCGAGATAAACTCGGCTCGAAATAGCAAATGTGTATAATCAAAGTATATATAGCAAAATGACTTTTGTCTCAAGAATAGGAGATAGAGTAGATAGACTTTTGAGTGATAGATAAGTTCAAGTCTCCACATACCTTTTAGTCAATGAAGTTTCACCAATTCCTTGAGTAGCCATTCGTCTTGTATGATGATTGCCATGGAGTTCTTGAGCTCAACTACACTTTCTATCCTAGTCAGAGACTTAGCTATAGTAGACTAGAAATCAAGACTTATAGTTTTGATCACTAACATTGACAAACATGCTTGAGATAGCAACGCATGCGAGTTCGACCGAGTAATGCTCTAACATATATGTCACTAAGCGCAAGTTCAAGTTAGAAATCTCCCCCATTAATGTTGTCATCCTCTCGCAGGACAAAAGAACAACAACAAAAACCAACCTTTACCAGAGAAAGGTTGAAAACCGGTTTTAACTAATGCATAACAAAAGTTGAAAACCCCGAAACACATATGCTTTTATGCTAAACCAAAAACGATTCAACATATTGTGACTTTTTAACACATGAGTTTCAATCGGAACCCCTTATGATCCTTTGATAAAGCCTACCAACATGGGCTAGAACTTAATCCCGCTAAACCAAAAAGTTACCTAAACCATATATGAGATCGAATATAAAGGTTATGAAAACCAAAATCAAACATCCCATAAACACATGGCAATAATATAAAGCATTCAAGCACAGGCTATGTAATCGAAAAACTATCACAAGAAAAATTATAAACTAATAATTTTATTCATAAATAATAGTTTTATTCAAAATAGACCTTATTGAAAGAGATCAAAACTAATGTCTATTTTTCTTTTTAATTAAGAACTACAACATGAATCTTAATATCTAGTGGTGCTCTTATTGTTTACTGAAGTTTCATCAGTACTCAAACTTTTGAAGCATGTCATGTAAGACATGTCCGCAACCACTTTCTGTTTTTCGAGTTCTTCAACTTGTAGCTTCAAGTCTGCAAGCTCACTTTATGTCTCTTTTATTTTACCTTTTAGTCCATCTCGACCTTGAACCAACGTAAAAAGATTTCCTATGAGTTCTTCAAACCCATGCATAACTTCACACATACCATCTGTGGGAAACCACTTGGTAAGATCTGAATCATTGAAAGCAAAAATACATGACTCTTCTTGAGATATATCAGAGTTATGATTAGACACGATTCTTGAGACAATCTTCCTGATTCTTCGTTTTGAGACGAATCCTTGACAGTTTTTCACCTTTCGTGCTTCCCTTTTATTACTTCTTGTAACACTGCGAGTTAAAGGAGACATGCTTAACAAAAAGTTTTACCAAGGGAAGACAGAATACCTAAGAGAAGATTTTTCATATTTTGATAAGAATATATTTAGTTCTGAAATACAGGGTTTCCGAAACTACACAATTTTTTTTCGAACTTCTCTTTTTATTGAAAGGGAGATATTCTTTAAATATCTCTTATTACTGAAAATAAAAGCTACCATGAACATGTGCCCTTGATTTTTATGTGCTTTTCTCATCCATAATTAAGAGCACGAAAGAGGATGAGAGTGCACATTTTCGATACAACTAAGTTGTATCGGAGTAAGCTTTTTCTAGCTTACAACGAATATCAGAAACATTGTTCATGTTTCTCTTTGGAAATTTCTGCCCAAAATATTTTCTCCCAAGAAGGTGATCCTTCCTTGATCTAAAAACATGATCATTAGGAGACACTGTACTGATGTGAGGATTTTCAGAGAAGGATAAATCTCTCTTAATTCTATTAATGAGATTTTCATATGATTTTCTCATTCTAATGATTTCCTTATGATGCACATCAGCATGATTATCTGAAACAATCATTGGAAATTCTTGATTGTTTCCTTTGGCAGAGATTCTCTCTTTCCCTTTCTCCTGGAGTCGTTCTTCATCAAAACAAGAACTGTTTCGATATGGGTGAGGAGGAACCTTTTTCCAGAAGCGATTATCAACTCTTATTTCTGATTCTTTTGAGTTGACCTTGTCGGGTTGTGGTATATTCTGCATTTCTACTGAGGAATGATCTTTCAGTTTTTTAAGACAAGAAACTTCTTTAAATATTTTTACCACCGTATTTTGAAGAAGTATAAGTTTCCTTTCAAGTGATTGAAATTTGTATTCCTTAAGATCACGTTCATGGAATCGGTTCAAAGTTTCCTTTAGACAAGATTTTGTCTGATCATCACCTGACTTGATGTAGTTAGGCAAACTATCATTATCTTGATCTGTTTCAGATGTGACTAAAACGGTTTTATCACAGTGTCTAAAAGTCGAGCAAGGACTTTTAGTTTCCTTATTATCATAAGAAATTACAACAACATCATTAGTCAGAGTCATAGGATGTGTCTCTTTATATTGAGTAAGAGATTTACCAAGAGCTTCTAATTTGACAGTGAGATCCATATTCTCTTTGGCTAGAATATTCAGTTAAATTTATTTATCTATGATCTCATTCTCAAGAAGATTTGACTCTGTCTTTAATATTATCACTTTTGTAGACATATATTTTATAGGTTGTAGGAGTTTTACCAACTCTTTATCAGCATCTTCTTTTCCATCAGAGAACGACTCAGATGTACTCTTGATTTTCGTAACTCTTGGATCATGGGTCAACGAATTGGTAACATCTTAAACTTTTGAGTATTCATACTCTTGGACAACGTTAACTAAATCAAACATAGATTCAATTCTTACAGGTTGGATCACACCAAATACATATTGTTAGATCTTTTCGTGTTTGCCTGCTCTGATACCAATTGAAAAGACGAGGGTACCCAAATATACCTCAATCTAAAACTTTTCCACCTATAAGTCCTTTCTCCGAAAGTGATTGTCTATGGACTGAGTCGAAACAATACAAGTAATCGGTTCACACTTCGTGTGATCATCTATGGATACGAGATCGAGGCAATAAAACAACGAAGTATGATTACTTGATAAGAGGTTCGAACTTAACCAAAAACAATAGGATTGCTATCAAGTAATTAGGAATTAACGTTTGTGTATTTTACTTCCAATTATAATAAAAACAATTATAATTGCGGAAATAGAAAAGTAAAAGACACTGCAAGATTTGTTTAATGAGGAAACCGCAAATGCAGAAAAACCCCAGGACCTTGTCTAGAATTGAATACTCTTAGGATTAAGAAGCTATACAAAATCTAAACCAACTTCGTATATTTGAGACCAAGCAACTAAACCTATAGTTCACCTAGTTCCATCTGTATCCATGCGCCTCCAACTTGCAATAAGTTACGCACTTGGAACAATTCTTTTGGTTCGTATTCCAAACAGTAAAGGAACAACAAATTTGTTCGGTAACAACTCTTTTCAAACAACGTGATATGAGTTTGACAAAAGGCTCTTCCGTTTATCCCAATAAACTCCTTTGTCGGGTTCTTAGATCAATCTATTTAACAACTACCAAGGTAATTATTTAGACTATGCAATCAATAATGTAAATCACAAATAAATGTATTGATGCTGATCTACTCAACTAATCAATCCAATATATCAAAAGATAAACCGATTATAGTTGGATCCCAAACCGATCAAGTTTTTTGCACACCAAAGATCACCAGGCCATGTTTATGGTACGTTATTCGTTAGGTTCCAGTAGGTATTGACGCTCATGACTTGATAAAGTTTTTACTCTTTTGTCAATCTCCCTCGTAAATTGATTTTTACGAGGTGCAACGTAAACAGTTCCACTAGTTTCTGCAAGTAGTTAAAATTGTTGTGATGACAAGCCATCTTAAAGAAAATTAGAAATGAAAAGTTCAAATAACAAATTAAAGACCAATGACTTCATAGATATATGAAGGTATAAAGAAGCCTCCTCTTTTTGTACAAAGAAACAAAAAAATTGGGTACAGGTAGCAGAATCAGTAATCAGTATTGTTAGAGCACTGCTCGGTCAAACTCGCATGCGTTGCTATCTCAAGCATGTTTGTCAATGTTAGTGATCAAAACTATAAGTCTTGATTTCTAGTCTACTATAGCTAAGTCTCGGACTAGGATAGAAAGTATAGTTGAGCTCAAGAACTCCATGGAGATCATCATACAAGATGAAGTACTACTCAAGGAACTGGTGGAACTTCATCGACTAAAAGGTATGTGGAGACTTGAACTTATCTATCACTCAAAAGTATATCTACTCTATCTCCTATCTTAAGACAAAAGTCGTTTTGCTATATAGACTTTGATTATAAACATTTGCTATTTCGAGCCGAGTTTATCTCGCTTATCTATTTCTCGAAATATTATTTGGTAAGATTTCGCTTTGGCCAAGTTCATCTTTAACTAGTGACGAAAGTCATGTTATGTTTCAATTACTGGAAAATGGATTTGACGAAAAATAGTTTGTGAATAACAACTATATAACGTCCCCTAAGAATATTTCAATGATTGAAATGAGAGTTTAGATTATATAACCATTGTTGAATATAAGCACTGTGTGGCAACACATACATGTATAAGTCCTTATTCCTTGAACCAAAGTCTGTATACTTTGCTGCTCAGGAAACCGGAATAGAGTCCGCGAACCCAGTCCGCGTACTGTCGGAGGTTCTCTTCCCAGAATATCTGCTGGAGTTTGTGAACTTTTTACAAACGTATTCTGGGTACTTAAGTCCGCGTACCTAGTCCGCGTACTTAGGTTGGTTATTTTCTAAAAACGATTATTCTGAACTTATACTTATATTAACTAAGGAATGCAAGTTTGTAAACCGTGGCTATAAGTTTCATGAATCGATTCGAGTGAATCAAATCGTTTTTGCTTCGATTGTGTCTTGTATACTTTTATAAAATCTAAGCAATTGAACAACTCTCTAACTAGTTCATTTGAGCCATTTGAACTAGTTATGGTGAAGAAGAATATAGTTAATATGGAAGTGCTCATATGGCTAACCATTTGGTTAACTACTGTTGAACCAACGAATGTACATGTTTGGGTACGGTTACAAAAACCTAAAAACGTGCATTTCATTTGTGTGTAACAAGCTAAGTTTTCAATCTAACGGTTGAAAGATATTAACTTGAATCTAATCAGGTTTTTATCTAATGGTGAATATTGAATGCTTTGTTACTACCCTAACATTGATTGCAAACCCTGATTTGAAAGACTATATAAAGGAGAACTCTAGCAAATGGGAAACCTAATCCCCACACCTCCTGTGTGATACTAGTTGTATAATCTATAGTCGATTCTCCTTTAACCTTAGGTTTCTATTTTAAACCTTGTAGGTTAAAGACTTGAAGACTTCATTGGGATTGTGAAGCCAGACCGATACTACTTTATTGTAGTTGTGTGATCTGATCTTGTTGTTTCTATCATATTGAGTACAATCGTAACGATTGGCTTGAGATTGATATCTCCGATAGGCAAGATATAAAATTAATCACAAACATCTTCTTCTCATCGTTTGTGATTCCACAATATCTTCTTTCGCCACGTCGATTAATATTATTGTGAGGTGATTGATAATACTAGGTTGTTCTTCGGAATATAAGTTCGGGTTATCAATTGGTTCATGTTCACCTTGATTTATCAAAAGACGGAACAAAACTCGTAGGTATTTCTGTGGGAGACAAATTTATCTATTACCGTAGACTTTTATGTGTGATACAAATTTGTTTATTAAAGTCATCGAATTTGGGTCGTAGCAGCTCTTAGTTGTGGGTGAGATCAGCTAAGGGAATCAAGTGCGTAGGGAATCAAGTGCGTAGTACCCTGCTGGGGATCAGAGACGTAAGGAGCGCAACTGTACCTTGGATCAGTGTGAGATTGATTGGGGTTCAACTACGGTCCAGACCGAAGTTAGTTTGTAGTAGGCTAGTGTCTGTAGCGGCTTAATACAATGTGTGTTCAATCTGGACTAGGTCTAGGGGTTTTTATGCATTTGCGGTTTCCTCGTTAACAAAACTTCTGGTGTCTGTTTTATTTCTTTTCCGCATTATATTTTGTTATATAATTGAAATATCACAGGTTGTGCGTTTGAATCAATCAATTGGGAAATCCGACCTTTGGTTGTTGATTGAAATTGATTGATCCTTGAACATTGGTCTTTGGTACCGTTCAAGTGATTTCTCTTGTATTCAATTAGACTCGCAGATTTCTATTTTCTTGAGTAAGAATTGAATCGAGAAAGAGAGATATAACTCCTTGATATAATTTATTAAGATTGAGTCTAGTTGATTCTCTTGAAAGTATATAAGAGTTAGTCCATACAGATTGATAATCGAAATATTGGGTGTGGTTGTTGTACCCCCGCTTTTTTAAGTATTGCCATCGAGTCATTCCCTAACGAGAGAGATCTGTTCCCCAAACCATGTTTTAACTTAAGACATCTCTACCATCACAAGGTAAAAAGCTCCAAAATAGCTCGTCAAAAACAATGCCCTGGATAACCACATTTTGCCACTACCTTGGAGCAATAAAATTGAAATACACCCCAACATAAATGCATCAACTAGTTTAAAAGAACAAAAGGCTTTAAGTTATTGGATAATTCCCCCACAGGAAGCACAAACATGTTTTACTATGTGTTTCTTGTTTCTATATTTCTGGTGAAACTGCATTTAACAACCTACATCATCGGTATATAGCAAAAACCTACTAAGGAGTAAAAGAGTAAGTTGTTGAAAGCATGAATTTGGTTGCGCATGTTCGTATCTAATGAACTCTTCTGCACCAGTGTTCTCTTCCAATGAAATCTTCAACCTTTAACACGTCACTTGGATCATGATGCTGCAAGTTGGAGCAACTCCTGAATACCTTCACAAACCTGAGTTCGAAATTATATTAAAGTTACTAACCATCAAACCAACTAACTAGAGTTTCAGATGATTACAATAAATTTGGAGTATGAAGATACATACAAACATAATATTACCATTTTAATCTGCACTTTTATGGATGCAATTAGGTGTGTGTATTTATCTATTTGCCTGCGGTACAACAAAGAATAAGAAAGTCAGTCAAGCCTTGGGTCTCATCACAGAAGATTGGGATATAATACCAGGAAGAAGTCTAACAACAAACAACATATTTGAAGCAACTAAGATTGAACAAACTTACGAAATTATAGATTTCAAGCAACTAGAGTGAAGTAAGATTATAACTAGCTAAAATTAAGTAAGATTTTAAGCAGCTTAAATGAACCCAATACCAGACAAATATGAAATATCATATGTGACTAGGTTTTTCTAAATATATGACCAGAATAACAAAAACCATAAACATGAAATATAAAATTACTTCTGTTGGCATATTGATCAAGTTATGAAACTCAGCAATACTTTGTATCCCCATCTTTAGCTTGTATTCATGGAGGTATCGTACTCCACACTATGGTCTAAGTTCTTGACGGTGACTATGTAATTTGAAATATCAGTCTCATTATTTTATTTTTGCTTCAACACTGTGTCTCAGAATGCTAACTTAGCACTAATGGATATTTTGTGGTAGTGGTCTTTGTGTGTCATCAGGAGGGGGGAACCGATCCTCAGCTGTTTATATCTACTTTCATGTGTTGGAAATATCCATGCAACACCAAGCCAATAAAACTATATAATCACATAATAACAACAGAAGTACATACTTGGCAAATCTTGCTTCCTTTACTGATATGAACTCCAGGGCTTAGACCAGGTTAACTCTACATGAAATCCAAGACCAACATCCACGAATATATTCCTAGTGCCCCTCCTGTTAATGCGCACAATTCAAGATGCAAAATAAACAAAAATTATTCGAGCAAATTCAGTAATACCACTTAAAAAGAAGCATCGACCATTAGTGGGAGATTGACTCAGAAACTCCATGTGACACTATCACTGGCCCAAAATTAAGCATGAATCCTTTAAACATGAGACAAAAGTGCAACATCGCATTCAACAACTTAGAAGGCAACTTATGACCAGTATAAACTCATCTGGTCTTATGTTGAAGCTGTCAAATACACGTGCAAAAATGTTGAACTTACGTGCAACAATATGCAACAATTTTTTCTAGCCAACTACAAACTGAACCCATTGGTCAAAGATTAAAACGAAATACATAT
The DNA here is from genome assembly GCA_023531295.1 of Papaver armeniacum. Lineage (NCBI taxonomy): Eukaryota > Viridiplantae > Streptophyta > Magnoliopsida > Ranunculales > Papaveraceae > Papaver > Papaver armeniacum. The sequence goes on from JAJJWW010018924.1 coordinate 50,104, forward strand.
AAATGATCTTATATTTTGAAATGCTTCAAAATGGAAGAGATGATATATATCTGAAGATAGGGGTTGAAATGGTCAATACACAAAATGAACAACTTAACTTTTTCTTATCACACGATTTCTTATGTGGAAAGTAAATAAATGCAAGATTCGAGGGTATTTAAAAAACATACGCATCAGCTTGCATGTACACCTCGAAACCAAGATTGACCACAGAAGTCAAAGCAGGGCCGATGGTTCCAGAGTCCATTTTGAAGAAGCAGAAGAGGAGTGATGAATGGGAACTAGCAAGGAATCAAGAACTCGAAGCTGCCAAGAAGAAGAACACTGAGAACATAAAACTTATTTTCAAACGAGCTAAGCAGTATCAGGAATACAGCGAAAAGGTCAATAGTTCAGAATTTTCTCAATTCATGTGAATCATCTCCAATATGCATTTTTGTAAATGCGGGGGTCTAACAACATCACCCAATATTTCGATTAGCAATCTGTATGGACAAACTCGAATATACTTTTAAGAGAATCAACTAGACAGTCAGACTCAATCTTAATAAAAAGTATATCCAGGAGTTAATATCTCTATCTCTCGATTTGATCTATACTCAAACAAATAGAAATCTATGAGTCTTTATCAAATACAAGAGATATAAACTTGGATGGTACCAAAGACCAATATCCAAGGATCAATCAATTTCCAATCAACAACCAAAGGTTGGATTTCACAATTGATCGATACAACGCACAACCTGTGATATTTCAATTATATAACAAAATATAATGCGGAATAGAAATAACACAGACACAAGAAGTTTGTTAACGAGGAAACCGCAAATGTAGAAAAACCCCGGGACCAAGTCCAGATTGAAAACCACATTGTATTAAGCCGGTACAGACACTAGCCTACTACAAACTAACTTCGGTCTGGACTGTAGTTGAACCCTAATCAATCTCACACTGATTCAAGGTACAGTTGCGCTCCTTACGTCTCCGATCCCAGCATGATACTACACACTTGATTCCCTTAGATGATCTCACCCACAAATAAGAGTTTCTACGACCCAAAGTCGAAGACTTTAATAAACAAATCTGTATCACACAAAAAAGTCTACGGTGATAGATAAATCTGTCTCCCACGGATAAACCTATGAGTTTTGTCCCGTATTTTGATAAATCAAGGTGAACAAGAACTAATTGATAATCCGTACTTATATTCCCGAAGAACAACCTAGTATTATCAATCACCTCACAATAATCTAAATCGTATGGTAGCGAAACTAGATATTGTGGAATCACAAACGATGAGACGAAGATGTTTGTGATTTCTTTTTTATCTTGCCCTATCCGAGATATAATCTCAAGTCAATTATTCAATTGAACTCATACGATAAAAAATGGCAAGATAAGATCGCTCAACTACAAGAGAAGTAGTTTCGCCTGGCTTCACAATCCCAATGAAGTCTTTCATCAGTCGTTAACCTACATGGTCTCGAGAAGAAACCTAAGGTTATAGGAGAATCGACTCTAACAAAACCAACTAGTATCACACAAGAGGTGTGGGGATTAGTTTTTCCATTTGCTAGAGTTCCCCTTATATAGTTTTCAAATTAGGGTTTGCAATCTAAGTTACCTTGGTAACAAAGCATTCAATATTCACCATTAGATGAAAAAACTGATTCAACCAAGCTAATATCTTTCAACTGTTAGATCGAAACTTAGCTTGTCACACACAAATGAAATGTATTCATTTAGGTTTGAGTAATTAGTACCTAAACGTGTACACTTAGTTGGTTCACAAATAGTTAACCAATGGTTAGCCATATGAATACTTTCATATTAACCGTATTCATCTTTCTCATAACTAGTTCAAATGACTCATAAGAACTAGTTCAAGAGTTGTTCAATTGCTTAGGTCTTTATTCATAGACACAATTGAAGCAAAATCGGTTTGATCCACTTGAATCAATTCATGAACAATATAGCCACGGTTTGCAAAGATTGCATTCCTTATAATTTATTGTTTTAAGCTCATGAACTACCGATTTGAGAAATAACCAGCTTGGGTACGCATATGGGTATGCGTACATAAGGTGACTGGTTTTACTAATTTGCAAACTACAAACTCAGAAGAAATTTTCGATATGAAAACTTATGTGGGTACGCGTACTCAACCTGTCTCCTTCACCAATACCGCATGCACACATATGCACGCACTTGGTTTCCGACACATGGATTTATACACTAATGTGCGAACACACTATATATGCTTAAATCCATAGTTGGTAATCTCAACTCTACATTTTCAATCATTGAAACATTCTTCTATAATGTTATAACAATCGTTATTCACGACTATCGTCATCAAAGCTATTTTCAAGATTGAAACGACATCATGACTTTCGTCACGGGTAAAGATGAAAATGGTTAAAGCGAAATCTCACCAACACATATTTCGAGAAAAAGATAGGCGAGTAAACTCGACTCGAAATAGCAAATGTGTATGTATGAAAACTATCATACATATACGACTATTGTCTCAAGAGTAGGAGATAGAGTATACTTTCAGTGATAGATGAGTTCAAGTCTCCACATACCTTTTTGGTCGGATGAAGTTCCACTTGTTCCTTGAGTAGTTCTTCGTCTTTGTAAGATGATCGCCATGGAGTCTGGAGCTCAACTACACTTAATTATCCTAGACCGAGACTTAGTCATAAGTAAACTAGAAATTAAGACATATAGTTTTGATCACTAATATTGACAAACATGCTTGAGATAGCAACGCATACGAGTTCGACGGAGCAATGCTCTAACAATCTCCCCCTTTGTCAAATTTTAGTGACAAAACTATCAATACATATGGATTGCAAAATAGATAAAACTTTGTAGCTTCTCGTCCACATGCTTGATCTCCTTGGTGCTTCAACGTTACTCGAAAACTTCGTCTTTTCCAAGTACTCCCATGATTCCAAAGGTTGTAAGTTCAGCATCATAGTTGTTGAAGTTCCGTAGCCATAACAATGAGAAAACAAAAGCTCTCGATCATTGTTATACAGTGTCATAGTATTATTACACATCATCAAAGTTCTCATATCACAACTTTGACAACAATACTATGGTGATATGTATCACTCCCCCTTACTCAATACTTCGTCTCAACACGAAAACCACTCCCCCTTACATAATTATCCGAAAACCATATGTATTTGTAGTGTGAACTACATATTAATTCTCCCCCTTTTTGCCAATAAAATTGGCAAAGGTACAAAAACGGGATTCTAATGAAATTTCCATGGAGACACTTCAAGACCAAAGAAAAGTACATATCAACTTTGTTTAAATGCAATCATAAAGCCGAAGCTAAATGCATTCTTCACGGAGTTTATAAAGATACAAGATAACTCCTCAAATATTCCACAGCCGCACTCCCCACAAAGATTTGGCAATTAAGCGCAAGTTCAAAAGAACTCTCCCCCATTAAATGTCATTCCCGAAAGAACAAAAAGAGCGACCTTACTTTCACGAGAAAAGAAGGATTTCTTTGGTCATAAAAAATCACATACGAATATGAAGTTGAATCCAAATAATACTCAACTAAATTAACCACAAGAAAACCCATGATAACTTGATCTGTGTTTAAGGTAGAGCTGTCAACGGGCCAAGCTAGGGTCAACCCTAACCCTAGTACTATTCATCTACAAGCCCAAAATCTCAACCCTAGCCCTAGACGGGTTGGCTTGGCGGGTTCACGGGTTGGCTTGTTTTACTAAGCCACACAAAATTCAAGTATTTCTATTTAAAAATAATTTTATTTTTTTGGTGCTAATGAATCAATTTATTTTGGATTTGATATCTCTATTTTATTGATATGGAATGTGAAGGGACTGATGATCTAAAATAATACAAAGGATTTAATTACTAATTGTTATTCGTTAATATGTATATAATAAACGTAAAATGTGTTTTTTATTTCTTAGGTGTAGGCTTCTTTGGTTCTATTGAATGTAAATTTCAAGTTATTGGTTGTCATTCAATTGTAAATAAGATATAAATTTCAGATTATTGAAAAAATATAAAATGATATCACGGGAATTTTTTTTTTGTGTCTCACATCAACCAAAAAATCATACATATGACTATATGAGCGACTATATGAGCATATACTCATGGGTTGACGGGTAACCCGCGGGTTGACCCTAGCTTGGCTTGTTTTCTACTAGGGCTAGATATGCTAACCCTAGCCCGGCTTGTTTAGCCAACGGGACAAGCGAGTAGGGTTGAAACAAGCCAAGCTAGGTCCAACCCGCAAGCCGGGTTGAAAATTGACAGCTCTAGTTTAAGGTTCTTGAGCGTTTAGGTTTGAAAATAATAATTCGGGATGTTTGTACTTCATGGTACACCTACCACGTATGCATAACATCATTTAAAATCAAAATCCATGGGTTTAAGTACGCATACCTGTTTGCATACTGCTCAAGGTCATGAAAATTCGTTTGCAAACCCGTATGCATACTTGCCTGTAGACGTCGATATTCTGTAACTTGTTTTGGACGTATCTTCTTCGTCCGAACTCGGATTCATTCTTTTTGTATTCTCTTCCTCTTTGAATTCTTTTCAAATGGAGATGAGAAACCTTTAATTTGGATGAGTTAAGATTGGTATTTGTCCTGTCTCTTTTTTTTGAGTGTTTTGCTCCGTTTCGTCGCACTTGTTCCACTTCTCTTGGACTTGGTGTTTATGGGTAAAAATCGTTTCTGCCGATTTCGGTAAATTCGGTAGGTGAGTGAGTGAGAAACTGGTTCAAACCCTAAACAAATGTGCTGCACGTGAGCACTTTATAGATTCGAGAGATCAATCATGCACAAGTCCCGGCCTAAACCAAGAAATGGCCGTTCCGGACTTGCTTCGGTCACAAAGTGGAGGAGAAAGGTTGATTTGGGGAGGGAAGCAAAGAAAGGTGTTGAGGAGAGTAGTATCTCGACTTGTATCGAGAAAGTGAAAGCTTAGGAAGCTTGCAAGAGATGAAAGCTTTTGGGAGAGCTTGCAAAGTTGCCTTTACGAGAGTGTAGTATTTTTCTCTGACCGAGACTTGTTGTCGGTGGAAATAGGTAAGACCTATTTATACAAGTCGATATTGAAACGTACCCTGGCCTCATGAAGGAAGAGAGTAAAGGGTGAAATAATGGGAGGAGGTGGTAACCGCATGGTGTAAATGGGTGAAAACGTTTTCACCATTATTTCCTCATTTATTTGACCGCTTTATTCCTTTTCACGCTTTCTTAATGTGAGCATAGTGTACGTTTCATCTTTGTGACCGCCAAACCAAAACCAGAAAGCATCCCCGGTTTGTGTTGATGTCTCGAGTGTTGGTTGCATCTTGCGTGCAAGTGGTCTTTGCTAGGGACGCATGTGGCATGTGCTAATGGCATGTGTGGAATGCCTTCGTTGCGAGTTGCACCTCGAGCGTAAGTGGTAATGCCGAGAGCTGCTAGTGGCGTGTGTGGTATGGCATGTGCGGTTTGCAACGGCATGTGCGGAATGCCTTGGTGGTAGGTTGCACGGTTTGCAAGTTAGGCTACCAGCTGTTTATGTTTGGCATGTGCCAATGGCACGTACGGCCATGTTGACCTAGTTGCAAGTCTTGCAAGCCTAGGGCGCTATATTTGGCGTGTGCCAATGGCATAGCGACTTGGAATATGGCTTGCGGTACGTGTTGGCATGTGCCAATGGTACGTACGGCCATGTTGACCTAGTTGCAAGTCTTGCAAGCCTAGGGCGCTATATTTGGCATGTGCCAATGGCATAGCGGCTTGGAATATGGCTTGCGGTACGTGTTGGCATGTGCCAATGGCACGTACGGCCATGTTGACCTAGTTGCAAGTCTTGCAAGCCTAGGGCGCTATATTTGGCGTGTGCCAATGGCATAGCGGCTTGGAATATGGCTTGCGGTACGTGTTGGCATGTGCCAATGGCACGTACGGCCATGTTGACCTAGTTGCAAGTCTAGGGCGCTATATTTGGCGTGTGCCAATGGCATAGCGGCTTGGAATATGGCTTGCGGTACGTGTTGGCATGTGCCAATGGCACGTACGGCCATGTTGACCTACTTGCAAGTCTTGCAAGCCTAGGCGCTATATTTGGCGTGTGCCAATGGCATAGCGACTTGGAATATGGCTTGCGGTACGTGTTGGCATGTGCCAATGGCACGTACGGCCATGTTGACCTAGTTGCAAGTCTTGCAAGCCTAGGGCGCTATATTTGGCGTGTGCCAATGGCATAGCGGATTGGTTTTGGTGTTGTTGCCATGGTGCGCAGTGTGCGTCTTGGTTTGGCATTGTTGCCATGGTGCGCAGTATGCGGCTTGGTTTGGCATTGTTGCCATGGTGCGCAGTATGCGGCTTGGTTTGGCATTGTAGCCATGGTGCGCAGTATGCGGCTTGGTTTGGCATTTTTGCCATGGTGCGCGATATGCGTCTTGGTTTGGCATTGTTGCCATGGTGCTAAGAGATATGCGGCTTGGTTTGGCATTGTTGCCATGGTGCGTGATATGCGGCTTGGTTTGGCATTGTTGCCATGTTGCGCGATGTGCGGCTTGGTTTGGCATCGTTGCCATGGTGAGCGATGTGCGGCTTGGTTTGGCATCGTTGCCATGGTGCGCGATGTGTGCGGCTTGGTTTGGCATTGTTGCCATGGTGCGCGTGATATGCGGCTTGGTTTGGCATTGTTGCCATGGTGCGCGGTATGCGGCTTGGTTTGGCATTGTTGCCATGGTGCGCAGTATGCGGCTTGGTTTGGCATTGTTGTCATGGTGCGCAGTATGCGGCTTGGTTTGGCATTGTTGCCATGGTGCGCAGTATGCGGCTTGGTTTGGCATTAGGGTTCTTTGTTGAAAACCCTAATCCCGGTATTTAAAAAAAAAATACCCCTATTAATTATTTACACATGAGTTAAATGCTCTTAGTTAATGTGTTGCGGGTAACACTAGGTCATGGGGTTTTACAATTTTACCCCTTGTTTAAAAACCACCATCAACATTAAGTCCCCGCTTAGCTCGGAACAGGGGGCTTTGTTGCAAGGTAAGCATAAGATGGTGACAGGACTATCAACAACAAACCGTAAAGAGAATTGAGGGGCTTGTCGACCTTTTATAAATAGGATTTGGAATCCTTGCCTCGGGAGTTTTGCACAAATCGGGAGGGTGGCACAATTAGTGGGCCGGTGCAGCAGGCGACGTTGGGAAGTTGGCGTGAGTTGGGAAACCGAGTGTGCTAGGCTGGTGAGACCCGGCGCAATGTGGAAGTTGTGCGTGCTTGTAAGGCGTGACTTAGGAAATTGCGTGTCTTTGGCTGGTGGGGCCGGGCGCAATGTGGTAGCTTGCTTGCAGGCGTGACCGATGTAAACAAGGAGGGAGTTTCTTCCGATAGCAAAGTTTCCTTATCTCGCTTTCCTTCACGTGCGGCTTCCATTAGGGCGTCATCCATGCCAAAAAATCTGGAAGCATTATGTCTTTCATTGCTCCCTTTCCTTTTTTAAGGTTCTGGTAGGACTGGAAATGTGTATGTATTTTATAGCCTACAGTGATACCGCAAGTGCACGGCGTCTATCGGAGACGCGGCAAGTACGAGTCGATCCACAGGGAAATGGTATGCTTATGTGATCAAGGCTTCTTCAACTGAATTTCAACAAGTGCAAGTAACAACAGATGTTTGGTTGCCGATACGGTGAAGTTTGAACCGAAGTGACTCTAAACTAAGGTAAAAGATAGTGATAGAGGGTTACTAAGGTCTTCAAATCCACCACTAACTTCTATTATGTGATTAACTAAATTGAGGTTCTTGGTGATAAGGGCAGGTGTCAATTCTACCTCCTATCTAAGGAGTTTCTCCATGTAATGCTTGATTAATCAGCTAAAGTGCTAATTTTGAGCACTAGTTGTCTAATTAAGTACAACTAGTCAATGAAATTAGCAATTGTGCCTAAAGTTTGAGCTGAGGTACTCTCAATGTAGTTGTAACCTAACTACAATGGATACAAGGCATCCATTGTGAGAGAAAAACACTGGGTACTCTAATTGAAGACATAATTGTAGTTTAAAGCATTCAAGATAGTTCAACAGAGTTAAAAAGCATAATATGGAGTTAGGGTTTCAGTGAAACCCTAGCAAACTAATTAGAACATCAAAAATAACACAAATTAAATCTAATTGCTGCTCTGGCTAATCCAGGCATGAACCCTAAAACATCTTCTTCATCTTCTATTTATACATGCCAGAACTCAAAACTACCAAACCCTAATTTACTTTTAAAACACAAATTGAATGCAACCCATACTCTGATAGCCTCTGAATCGCGCTATTCTTCTGTCAAATCGGCTCTCTGACTCCTTTGATGTTGATGTTAGAGAAACCCTAATACTAGTTATCTCAACCCTAGCCTCTAAGTTAGAAGAAGCTACGGGCAAAGATGGCTAGAACTAGGGTGGTGGACGAGTTGTTGAGGGCTATTTGTCTTTGACTCGAGATGGTGGTGGTGATGGCTTTGTCGGGGAGAGGGAAGGTGGAGATGTCCGTGCGAGCTCGCACTTTGTCGGGGTGAGGGAGGAGATGGAGAAGAAAGAGAAAGTGAAGAAGAGAATAGGTTTGCTCGATTAGGGTATAGGGCTTGGTGGTTTTGTTGTGGAGCGAGGATATCAAAAATTGATGCGCCAGCTGAAGCGAGCGCTGGATGTGGCTGGGAGAGATCTGGACGACTGAGGGAGACTTGGAGTGATCTGGTGATGCACAGGAGCAGCGAACTTCGATGCGCGTGGAGGCAGCGACCGTTGGATGCGGAAGATAGAAATCTTAACGGCTTGGAGGGGACGGGCTCGGATCCGGGTCGCGGGTCGGGTCTAGCTCAAGCCCATGTCTTGTAGATGAGTTGCTACTTGTTGGGTTGCAAGCATTGCGCTTGTGAGCTTTGGCTTCTGCTCCATAGATGCTCGACTCCAATTCTTCGCTCTTTTGGCTCCTTACTTTCTCCGAGCTTTATTTATTACCTAAAAACACAAAATTAATTAGTACAAATATTTATTCTTGAAAACAAAGAAAACTCAGAATCTGGGATAATATCTGATTCTTGAGCACAAAAGATGAGTAAAATGCCAATAAAAGGTGTATAAATATGCACTATTTGGCACTCATCAAATACCCCCAAACCTGAATTTTACTTGTCCTCAAGTAAAACAGAGAAAATAAGAAATCCTAACTATACCCCTCGTCGCAGTCTCTCGAATGCATTTAGCGTATGCACTAAGCCTTTAAACCCCTAGGTGTCCCTAGTGGACGAGTTATAGTCTCGTGAGGGTTTACAAGAGGTGTACCCACAAAACCTTCTCCAACTTCAGAGTGTAAAAGAGTCTCAAGCATCCAAGGAGCTATGAGGACATAGAGTTTCGCATGCTAGTAACGAAGTTGGAACTATCAAAGAACGCATTCTCATCCTTAAGTCTTGAGCGAGAAGTAACCATACCATATGAAAGAATTCGGATTGATTGTGATCATAAGCCTCGACACGCCTCACCATTGGGGTTTTATGATAATTGCACTCAAAAAGATCGCTTTTTAGTCTCTCATGTGTGCATGCAGGAATAAAGAGAGAAATCCCGCACACGTTGTAGGTAAGAAGGATAACCTTCCGAAATAATTTCTCGGAGACTCCACGAAGTGTGGACAAAAAGAATCTTTTCTGATGATCTCTAAGAAAGGAAATCAACCATTAGCAAGGGTGGGAGTACTCACTCACTTCTCACCCGATCGGCAATTAATATCACTCTCTCATAAGAACCATAGAAACGTCTTCAATCTTCGGTCTTCAATTGTTGATGACGAACTTCTAAACTTCACAAAACTTGACAATTTTTAACTTTTCTACTCAATTTCCTTGTTGTTTGGATTTTTCTTCTTGAACTCTCTTTACCATGGTGGTAGCAAAAATAAACTACAATATTATTATTTTTATTTTGATTTTTTTATATTTTTTTTTTGATTTTTTTTTTGATTTTTTTTTTAATTTTTTTTAATTTACAAAAAGTGAAAATAAAAATACAAATAATGAAACAACTAACTCCATGGACAAAGGACTTTATCACTCAATTTTTCCACAACTTGTATTGTCTTGATTTTATAAATTTTATTAATTCTCATCCTATTTTCTTTTCTTTTTCTTTGTTGTACATAAACCTTGGACTATATCAATTTTTCTTTCAATATTCGATGATGCTCCGTTTGCTGCCGATGATGTGTTTCTATGGGTCTTGCTGATTGAGAGAGAGAGTGATGCTAACGCAAATCGGTATTTAGAAGAAGTTTTCATCTTTAGACGTCACCCTCATGATTGACAAAAACTAGCACTCAAGAGATCAAAAGTAGTGCTGAAAATGGTGCGAAGTTGGGTAGCTCACCATTCCTACCCGGAATTGACGTACGGTGACACACACTCTAGTAGCTTTTCTAGAAAGTTGCAAAAAATTGAAGGTTGGTGCCTCACTTGATGTAAAATGGGTAGTCCGCTCTAATCAACTAAGAAACCCGATTGTGTTCTCCGGTACTTCTAACTTCTGTTATTTCGGTCAGAATCTCTATGTAAACATAGCTAGAAGCATGCTAGTGACTCTAAAATCTCTAAAAGTTGGAGGTTTTACAAAAGTTTTTTTTTTTTTTTTTTTTTTTTTTTTTTTTTTTTTTTGAAAATAAAAGATTAAAAAGGCTAAAAACTCTATATGCAAATGTACCCCCAAACCTAAATCAAACATTGTCCTCAATGTGTCTACATATAGAAAAAATTTAAACAGTCACATACCGAGAGAACTATGCTGATAAGAGAAAAGGGAAGAGATTACCGGATGTCGGCGGAGCAAGGTTAGAGCTTCATTCATCAAGGCTAAAATCCAACATTCTCAATGGAGATCATATCGGATTAGCACAATATAAGCACAAGAAGACTCAACCGATTCAAGAAAAGAAAAATTTAACAAGTCCTACTGAATTATATACAATGAAAATTCACCATAAACCAACAATCTAAAGAGTTGAGGGTCAACGTAATAGAAAATATATACAAACATCAACAGTCTTACACAAATATAATATGAGAGTGCAAGTAAGACTGTGTATGTGAATGAGTTTCCCCCAAACCTAAACTTGTGAACGGATGCGGTTTTGAGCACAAAATCTTGCAAAATTAAAGGTACATCATGCACAAGGTCTAACTCAAAATGAGTTTTGCTAATAACAAGTGACATACACATTCCAAGCTGTGGCTCCTTAAGAGTGTTATACTTTGATGCAAAATAGTCCAAGAGGACTTGAGAAGCACAAAGCTCTAGGCCTAAATTAGGCATTTTTAGAAAAGTTGGTTTTGCAATTTTGTGACAAACTACACCTAGGTTTGGTGGAAGAGTTTCAATTTGTGACTTAGGAGAGAGATTAGGTGCATCTAAGTTGTTTTCATTTATAAAATCATTTGCACCTTCACATACTTTCCTAAGGTCAGAAGAGGGTAAATCATGTTCACCTGCATAGAACAATTCATCAATCTCTAGGTCATACTCATCATTATTCTCATTCATAACATAACCGGAGAGATATCATCATGCGTAACCTAGGCATGAAGTTAGGCACATGCATTGAATCATCCGTGTTAACAGACAATTTGACTATTCCTAGGTCACAAACGGGTGATAAAGCATGCTCAATTCCACGGGACAATTGCACTGATTCCACATCAACATCACATGCATGAATATCGAAGAAGCATCATTCATAGGGTTCACAGAAGAGACGCCTAACGTCTCTGAACCTAAAGATTCTACTATATTTTCAAAATACACATGCTCTTCATATTCATCATCATCATCATAGCAAAAATTCATCTCTCCATTCAAAATGGTAGTATTTTTAGTGTACTCATCTACCTCTGGATTAGGTTCATATTCAATGTTAGTTGCATGAGTAAGACTAGAAACACTATTTTCAATCCTATCATTTTGTAACTCAATCAGGTTCATTTGAAGAATCATCTTGAGTTGTTTTATTGAAGGAGAGTCTTCACTAGTGGGTATGCATTCCTTATATGGATATTCATTGTATGGTTGTGCATGAGGTTCACTAGAGAAGGAAATTGGACATGTTGCTATGTGGATGGTCATGTATTGCATTCATTTCAAGCCTAGCATTTTGTTCCATGAGTGTTTCCATTATTGATTGCAAACTAGGAGTTGGGGAGTATAAAATTGTTCATCTCCCCACTGTGGTGAATGATGCATGTGTGCAGGTTGATTATGGTCCCAATGATTGCCAGCATAGTCACTTCTAGACAATTCGTACATTAGATTATCATGGTTTTCCCTAGACTGTCTAAAATTATGCAAAATATAGCAGTTCTCAGCAGGGTGGTCTAAGCTACCACATAAGGTACAAGCATACATTTCATATTGCCTAGGGAAATTAGATTCGACAGATTGCTCATGTAATTGCCTTTCTAAAGCAGATAGTCGAGATTCTAATTGATCTAAAAGTGATGACTGGGTATGAGAAAATTGTTCATTTTCAACCTGTGATGGATGATACATGTGCTCATAATGATTAGGGTATGTGAGGTCAGGGCCCTGAGAAGGCTCATAAGATTCCCTAAAATCACTATGGTATGTGGGGAGTTGATACTGTGAAGCGTGCCCGTAAGCAAGCTCTCTAATTGATTTGTTTGTATCCCCGTTGCGAGACCAAAATCCCGACATGATTTAACAACTCAAATTGAACTCGAAGCCCGGTTGTAGTGGACTCGGTTTGGTTTATTGGGTTTCATTTGGTTTGTTGGGTTTCATTTGGTTTGTTTGGGAATGTGGGCTTTTTGGTTTGTGTGGGCAGTGGGCTTCGGGCTTGTGCAAATAGCTCATGCACAGAACAAGTTTGTACACAGCCCAGAGAGAGACAATCCACAAAAGAAAATGACACTAAGAGTAAGCCCAAAAGGTTGCTTTTGAAGTTGTAAAGCCCAATTTGAATAGATGACCCAAGAGATGTGGGCTAAAAGGCAGACAACCAACAGCTCGGAATTGATATGGGCTTGGTTGTTTAAGGGTTCAGCCAGATGTGGGTTGATTAACGGCCCGTGTAGTGTGGGCTTTGGTTTGCTTGCAGCCCAAGAAAGGCGCCTTAGCCTAGGGGAAACCCGGTGTGTGGGCTTTAGTCTACTACATAGCCCACCAAAGTGGTACGGGGCTCGGTTTATGCAACAGACAGCGGCTTTGCGAGAGATTAGCATGACTTAGTGCTACTGTGCTATCAACACAAAGACAAAGTTGGATAGATTGACAGCACAACCTGGTATATCACTCACAGCATTATACATTCATCATAGTTCAGCACACAGTGGGAATTGGCAGATCAAATTGGCCAGTTTACATATCACAGGACAGATTATGCACAGCCTAGGAAAGCAAAACTATTGAGTGATGTGCACAGGGCTTTGCATATGCTGGGTTTGTGTGTGAAAAATAAGCTAGCTACTAACACAATTCTGTTGCTTGACACTCACTCAAACATCACAGGGTCACACACAATTTACAGGTATTGGCATGGCATATCATTCAAAGTTATCACAGATGTTTGTGGCTAGTGAGTATGACTCAAAGGATATCAAAGAAATGGCACGGGACCGAGCACGCAAGGGATTTGGCAAGTGAATTGCTCACACAAGGTACGGGGCGGATAAGGTGAGTTTGTCTCATTTGGTTTTCCTAGGGCTGCAGCTTAACTCACAGCTTCAGGGGCTGGAGTTTAGCTCTAGTTGGCTGAGTATAGCATGCAAGGGTTGCAGGAAAGCTATTCTATTATGTAAAACATTGGGTCACAGAATCACAGGTCTAGCATGCCAGGTGACTGGCTCAACAATCCAATCAGGGTATCACATGATTTGCGGCTAGAAAGCACGAGTAAGCACACTGGATTGCAGTTCAGGTCAGCCTAGGTTATGTGGGTTTGCTCAAGCTCACACCCTGTGGGCCGGAGCTTGGCTCTGGCCGTGTAAGGTAAGGCACACAACAAGCTATCACACAGAATTTAAGCTATGCATAGTTTGGTAGCGATTTACAGCTAACCTCCAAATCGCTCCAAAGCAAGAATGTGACAGGGCAGTTTAGGCTATGTTGATCATTGTCTTCCCTTCCTTTGGCTTGCCTCAGCTGCTCATAGGCACAGCAGCACAGCAGCTCAGCTTGTACCTCCAAATCGCAGCTCAGGCGCAACTGTGACAGGGCAGTTTAGGCTATGTTGATCCTTGTCTTCCCTTCCTTTGGCTTGCCTCAGCTGCTCATAGGCACAGCAGCACAGCAGCTCAGCTTGTACCTGTTAGCTTGATAGAAAGGTTTAGTTCTTTGGATATGGGGATTAAGAAAACTTAACTGGAACAGTATCAAAGCCAAAGTGCAAATGAACTGAGATGCAGTTTATATGAAATGAACTAACTAGTTTTTACTAGGTTAAGATGGTTACTAAGTTACGCCGAGTTAACGCTGATGCAAAGATAGATGGTTAACCACTAAGTTACTATAAAAAATGACTTAAAAACAAAGAATGCAATGATAAAACAGATGAGCTTACTAAGAATGCTAAATACAATGCACAAATGCAAAGACAGATGCAGCACAGATGCTAATATACAATATACAATGTACAAATCAGTAGAGTCAAACCAAAAATCACAGGGCACACGCCAAGTCCCAGGCAACGGCGCCAAAAACTTGGTAGGACTGGAAATGTGTATGTATTTTATAGCCTACAGTGATAGCGCAAGTGCACGGCGTCTATCGGAGACGCGGCAAGTACGAGTCGATCCACAGGGAAATGGGATGCTTATGTGATCAAGGCTTCTTCAACTGAATTTCAACAAGTGCAAGTAACAACAGATGTTTGGTTGCCGATACGGCTGAGTTTGAACTGAAGTGACTCTAAACTAAGGTAAAAGATAGTGATAGAGGGGTTACTAAGGTCTTCAAATCCACCACTAACTTCTATTATGTGATTAACTAAATTGAGGTTCTTGTCCTGTGACTGATAAGGGCAGGGTGTCAATTCTACCTCCTATCTAAGGAGTTTCTCCATGTAATGCTTCAATTAATTAGCTAAAGTGCTAACCCAGAGCACTAGTTGTCTAATTAAGTACAACTAGTCAATGGAATTAGCAATTGTGCCTAAAGTTTGAGCTGAGGTACTCTCAATGTAGTTGTAACCTAACTACAATGGATACAAGGCATCCATTGTGAGAGAAAAACACTGGGTACTCTAATTGAAGACATAATTGTTGTTTAAAGCATTCAAGATAGTTCAACAGAGTTAAAAAACATAATATGGAGTTAGGGTTTCAGTGAAACCCTAGCAAACTAATTAGAACATCAAAAATAACACAAATTAAATCTAATTGCTGCTCTGGCTAATCCAGGCATGAACCCTAAAACATCTTCTTCATCTTCTATTTATACATGCCGTAACTCAAAACTACCAAACCCTAATTTACTTTTAAAACACAAATTCAATGCATCCCATACTCCGATAGCCTCCGAATCGCGCTATTCTTCTTGTCAAATCGGCTCTTCGACTCCTTTGATGTTGATGTTAGAGAAACCCTAATACTAGTTATCTCAACCCTAGCCTCTAAGTTAGAAGAAGCTATGGGCAAAGATGGCTAGAACTAGGGTGGTGGACGAGTTGTTGATGCGGTATCAGGTTGACTCGAGATGGTGGTGGTGATGGCTTTGTCGGGAGAGGGAAGGTGGAGATGTCTCAGTGCAGAGCTCGCACCGTTGTCTAGGGGTGAGGGAGGAGATGGAGAAGAAAGAGAAAGTGAAGAAGAGAATAGGTTTGCTCGATTAGGGTATAGGGCTTGGTGGTTTTGTTGTGGAGCGAGGATATCAAAAATTGATGCGCCGGTGAAGCTTAGCGCTGGATGTGGTTTTGGGAGAGATCCGGCCCGGTGAGGGAGACTTGGAGTGATCTCGGTGATGCACGGAGCAGCGAACTTCGATGCGCGTGGAGGAAGGCGACCGTTGGATGCGGAAGATAGAAATCTTAAAGGCTTGGAGTGGACGGGCTCGGATCCGGTCGCGGGTCGGGTCCAGCTCAAGCCCATGTCTTGTAGATGAGTTGCTACTTGTTGGGTTGCAACCGTTGCCGCGGGCTTTGGCTTTCTGCTCCATAGATGCTCGACTCCAATTCTTCGCTCTTTTGGCTCCTTACTTTCTCCGAGCTTTATTTATTACCTAAAAACACAAAATTAATTAGTACAAATATTTATTCTTGAAAACAAAGAAAACTCAGAATCTAGGATAATATCTGATTCTTGAGCACAAAAGATGAGTAAAATGCCAATAAAAAGGTGTATAAATATGCACTATTTGGCACTCATCAGGTTCCGTATTCATACCCAACGCGAATGTATCGTCTCCTTGTTTGAGAAGGGGTTCTTCCTGTTGATTCCCTTTTCCTTTTGCTTTTAGGTGCGTTTTCTTCTTCTCCTTTGTTCACGCTATCCTCTTTTTATATGTGTATAAACAGGATGGAACTTGATTATCTTTCCATTTCTTGCGGCAGGTGATGGGATCTTCGAGAGACGGCCGTGCCTTTAACTTTTTGGAAAAGGACTTGAGGAATCGGTGGAGATCGATCTTCTTCTCTTGAGGAGGTATTGGTTGGGGTTGAATCTTTGTTCCGTGAAGTTAATGAAATTATTAAGGACCTCCCTTCCATCTATCCTCACGAAGAACAGGTGCATGTTCGGACTCTCCCGGGTTCATTGGACGCGGAGGAGAACGCCATGATTCTTGATTTTGATGCGAATGAACCAAAAAACTTCCTTCGAAGTGTCGATGAGAAAACTTTCGAAGGAGTACATGATAGAAGCGAGACAGCCTTTGAAGTTGATGTCAAAGATGTTATTGAAGATAGGAGGGTCATGGTGGCGTATCTTTGGAATAGTTGTCGGGGAGGACACTGTCTTTCTTTGTTGTGGCTGTTTGGGATGGGATGTTGAGGTTGCCGCTGCTAAAAACCGCTGAATGGAACCTTTGTTGCCCGAAGGATTCTGGGGAAATGCTTGAAGATAGCTTTGCCTAGGAAGGGACTCGCGCTCCATCCTTCGAGGGCTAGTTCCTCCTTTTTTTTTTTTCGTTAGTTCTTTAGTTCCCCGATATTTTTTTGTAAACACATCTTTCCCTTCTTCTTCATCAGTAAACCTTTGTTTCATATATATATTTTTGAAAAAGGGTTGTTGTATGATGGCCCGCAATGGCTTTTTCGGGTTCTTCGATGTATTTCTCCGATATCCGAAGGATTCGCTCACAGGAAGAGATATATTTATTTTATTTTTATTTTTTTGACAAAAGGGAGATCTCCAGGGAAAATACAAACGGTGTATTCATCCCTGGGAAGTACAAAATATTAAGAGGAATGATTTAAAGGAAGTACTGAAAAGGGGAGTGATTGGGAAGTACAACATTTGGGATTGGGTTCCTTGAGCCATCGCGAGTGAACTATCACGCCTTGGGGTGTGTCAGATTGATGAGCTTGCAATATCCTCCCAAGAGGGTATCCGCAACTGTGTACAACTCGCCTTCACCTTCCTCGGGCGAATCCATCTTTACCTGTCATCCTCCCAACTTGAAACGAGCTTTCCTTAACCACTATATCTCCGATTGAAAACGGGTTCAGACGTCGTGTAACCATTTGAGCCTTGGCTTCGTTGGCAAAGTGTTCGAACGGTCCAGCTCCCCATTCACATTTTTTGACAAATAAGCTTGTGCTAGGTTATGTGTGCCGAGTCCCCATGATGAATGGGGGAAGAAAAGGCCGAGTTGCGTAAAAGGTTGCTCTGTCGAGACTTACTTGCATTTGAAAATCATGGGCTAGCGCCAACGGGTCCTCTCCGGACGCGGGTTCCTTTAATAGTTCGTTGATGTGATAACCCGTGGGACGATTTGTTAGGAATCCCCTTGGGGCGGGGATGCTCGGCAGAGGGTGTACGCCCGTTTTGCTTTGTTGTCGAGCATCCACAAGCGTCCCAAAATCATGTCATGATCTAGTTCTTTGACAATGTGGAACTTGCTGTGCGTTATAGCGTCTCCCATCTCAATCTCTAGGTTGATGTAGCCATGCGCGTTCAAAGCCTCTCCTCTCAAGCTCTTAATCACAGACGGAAATAGGTAGCGTCTTGTTTTGTAAATCCTTTGCCTTTAGTGTCTTGAAAGTAATGATGTTGTGGTCAGAGGTCGTGTCGATGAGCGTGTCGTCAAATTCGTTACCTCTCAAACGGGACGTGGTCAGCAGTCCCCAGTTCTCCGCTTCGCTTGTTTTGGAAGCTTGGGCCCTTGGTGTGGATTCCGAGGGGATAAAAAGCCGTTTGCCGGATACAACACGATTGAGAGCTGCGAAAATATCTTGGCGCTGAACCTTGGAAGATAGAGAATTTCACATACATATCACATCATGGATCATGCAGGTCTCGTGCACGGAGTCCCCGGAGGAACCGCAGATTTCTTATTGGGAGTGGGTCTCGATGCACTCTTTCGTCTCCTAGTTGGAGTTCTCCCGCTTCTATCCTTTCTTTGAAAATATGCTTTAGTCTGTTGTAATCGCTAGTCGGGTGATGAACAAATGTGGTAATGGCAAAGATTTGGGGTTTGCCATCTCGGCTTCGGGGTTGGTGGACGCTCGAGAGGTGGCAATCTGATGACATCATCTTGAACCCAGGCTTCTAGGAGGTCAATCGCCTCCTCGATGGGGAACGGGAAATCAAGGATATTTCCTCCGACCTCACGATGCTGCACAAGGGTTTTAGTGGCGATCTTCCGCTGCGAGGGTTCCCGTTGCGCCGGCGCTTCACGTTTCGGCTGGTGGCTCGTAGTTGCGGCTTTCCTTTTTCCTCTTTCGTTCACTATGTTCACGGAGGATGAGCCGGCATTAAATTGTTTGTTGATGAGGCGTCTACCCCCGCGAGTTTCACGTGCGTCTTCGCCCGAGTTGGCTCGGGTCCTTTCCAAGCAATGTCGGTGTCGTTGTATGCAGATCGTCTGCAGACCTCATGGAGTTCTGAGAATATTTGGAAACACAAGTTTTCTAGCAGGGCGCGGTAGATTGGGACCATACCGTTGATGCATGCGTTTACCAATTGTTGCTCGGTCACGTTTGGGTCGTGACAACGAGTGCTTGAACCCCGAACCTTTGACGAAATCATTCGGATGTTCGTTATCCCACGGTACACATTCTCCCGAGGTCTGAAAAGGTAACTTGTTCAGACACGAAGAAATACTTCCTGTAAAACGCGGTGACCATGCTACTCCAGTTGGGAATGCTGTTCGGTGGGATGCTGTTGTACCATGTATACGCCCTTCCGGTAAGTGATTTTGAAAATTCTCTTAAACGAAGAACGTGATTGTATTCATGTTCGCCCAAGGATTCCGCAGAAACGAGAAACATGTTCGCGTGCATTCCTACCATCGTACTGGTAAATTGAGGGGAAGAGTACCCCTTGGGAGAGGGATTCTCTGTATTTCGGATGGGTAAGGGGGTTGGTGATGATGTACATCGAACTCATCATGCTTGATTCGGCCGCGTAGGAGTTGTTCCAAATCTTCTCTCGTGACGAAGTTGGGTGGTTGATTTCTCTCCAACGGACTCTAGTGCGAGTTTCTTTCATCCGTGGAGGTGTGTCCCGCCGAGGTGCCGGCGTCGGGGTTGTTGGAGATGCTTCTAGGCGTCTTCTGAGGATGCGACTCACGGGTTAGTCGCTCTGTCGTGGTTTTGAGAAAGGTGAGCACCTCTTTTGTGTTGAAACCATGTGCATGCTCGGGCTCGCGAGCGTCTCTGTCGTTCCATCAAATCGGCGATGGTGACGTAAGGGCGACTTCCTCCCGGTCCTCCGGTCTCTCGTCCGTCGGCGGGGTAATTGGAACCTTAGTTGTGGAGGCGCCATGCGGAAGAAGCATTCGGGGTCGTGGTGGGCGCCCTAGCTCGTGACCGGGGGCGTGACTTTTTGAAGAGATATTTCGTTGCCGTGATTAGAAGGTTGTGCGGAGACGCTAGAGGAGGCAGCTGCCCGGCCCCGGTGATAGCGGTGTTACACTTAAGGGAGTGCATTCGATGTTGTTGTTGTCACCAAGTGAAGTAACAACGTTATGGGAGAGACGCCAACATCGGGGATGCGTTCGCGCCGATGTTCTCTTAAGCCGCTCCAGATCTCGAGTTCCACCATGTTGGGATTTGATGTTCGAAACGAAATCGGGAGTTGGAGTTGGTATTCAGAGCCGATAGATCAATCCTCCCATTGTGGTCGCCAATTGTTTATGGGTAAAAATCGTTTTCGCCGATTTCTGGGTAAATTCTAGGTGAGTGAGTGAGAAACCGGTTCAAACCCTAAACAAATGTGCCGCACGTGAGCACTTTATAGATTCGAGAGATCAACCGTACAAGTCCGGCCTAAACCAAGAAATGGTCGTTCCGAGACTTTCTGACTACAAAATGTGGAGGAGAAAGGTTGATTTGGGGAGGGGAAGCAAAGAAAGGTGTTGAGGAGAGTAGTATCTCGACTTGTATCGAAAGTGAAAGCTTAGGAAGCTTGCAAGAGATGAAAGCTTTTTGGGAGAGCTTGCAAAGTTGCCTTTCCGAGAGTGTAGTATTTTTCTCCCGACCGAGACTTGTTGTCCGGTGGAAATAGGTAAGACCTATTTATACAAGTCGATATTGAAACGCACCTGGCCTCATGAAGGAAGAGATTAAAGGGTGAAATAATGGGAGGAGGTGGTAATCGCATGGTGTTAATGGGTGAAAACGTTTTCACCATTATTTCCTCATTTATTTGACCGCTTTATTCCTTTTCACGCTTTCTTAATGTGAGCATAGTGTACTCTGCATGCTGTGACCGCCAAACCAAAACCATAGAAAGCATCCCCCAGTTTGTGTTGATGTCTCGAGTGTTGGTTGCATCTTGCGTGCAAGTGGTGCCGCTAGGGACGCATGTGGCATGTGCCAATGGCATGTGCGGAATTCCTTCGTTGTGAGTTGCACCTCGAGCGTAAGTGGTAATGCCAGAGCTGCTAGTGGCGTGTGTGGCATGTGCCAACGACATGTGCGGAATGCCTTGGTGGTAGGTTGCACGGTTTGCAAGTTAGGCTACCGTGCGGAATACCTTGGTGGTAGGTTGCACGGTTTGCAAGTTAGGCTACCAGCTGTTTATGTTTGGCATGTGCCAATGGCACGTACGGCCATGTTGACCTAGTTGCAAGTCTTGCAAGCCTAGGGCGCTATATTTGGCGTGTGCCAATGGTGAAGCGACTTGGAATATGGCTTGCAGTGCGTGTTGGCATGTGCCAATGGTACGTACGGCCATGTTGACCTAGTTGCAAGTCTTGCAAGCCTGGGCGCTATATTTGGCGTGTGCCAATGGCGTAGCGGCTTGGAATATGGCTTGCGGTACGTGTTGGCATGTGCCAATGGCACGCACGGCCATGTTGACCTAGCTGCAAGTCTTGCAAGCCTAGGGCGCTATATTTGGCGTGTGCCAATGGCATAGTGTTGAATATGGATTGCAAAGTACGTGTTGGCATGTGCCAATGGCACGTGCGGCCATGTTGACCTAGTTGCAAGTCTTGCAAGCCTAGGGCGCTATATTTGGCGTGTGCCAATGGCATAGCGGCTTGGAATATGGCTTGCGGCACGTGTTGGCATGTGCCAATGGCACGCACGGGGCCATGTTGACCTAGTTGCAAGTCTTGCAAGACTCAGGGCGCTATATTTGGCGTGTGCCAATGGCATAACAACTTGAATATGGCTTGCGTACGTGTTGGCATGTGCCAATGGCACGTACGGCCATGTTGACCTAGTTGCAAGTCTTGCAGCCTGGCGCTATATTTGGCGTGTGCCAATGGCATAGCGGCTTGGTTTTGTGTTGTTGCCATGGTGCGCAGCAGTGTGTGGCTTGGTTTGGCATTGTTGCCATGGTGCGCTAGATGCGCTTGGTTTGGCATTGTTGCCATGGGCTGCGCAAAAGATGCGGCTTTGTTTGTCATTGTAGCCATGGTGCGCAAGATGCGGCTTGGTTTGGCATTGTTGCCATGGTGCGCAAAAGATGCGGCTTGGTTTGGCATTGTTGCCATGGTGCGGAGTATGCGCTTGGTTTGCCATTGTTGCCATGGTGCGCAGATGCGGCTTGGTTTGGCATTGTTGCCATGGTGCGCAAAGATGCGGCTTGGTTTGGCATCGTTGCCATGGTGCGCAAGATGCGGCTTGGTTTGGCATCGTTGCCATGGTGCGCAAGATGCGGCTTGGTTTGGCATTGTTGCCATGGTCGCAGATGCGGCATTTGGTTTGGCATTGTTGCCATGGTCGTGAGATGCTGGCTTGGTTTGGCATTAGGTTACGTGTTGAAAACCTAACTGTATTTTGAAAAAAATACCCCTATTAATTATTTACTCCTGAGTTAAATGCTCTTAGTTAATGTGTTACGGGTAACACTAGGTCATGGGGTTTTACGATTTTACCCCTTGTTTAAAAACCACCATCAACACTTGGGCACTTGGATTCTTGGAGTAATACTCTTATAAGCTAATTTGTAGCTTTTACAAGAATGTTGTTGGTGAATCACAAAGAAGGAGGTTCAAGAATGGGCAGTAGTACGCATTGCTATGGGATTCTTGAATGTTCACAATCATCCTTTGTGAACTATGGTGCATGGTCGTTAATGACTTTGTATGTTCTTCTTTGTTAAGAAAATCTTTTTATACGCCTTTGGTAGTTATTCTTGGTGTAAATCCGGGCGAACAAGATTGATTCTACCCTCTAAGTACAAATCATCTTATATGTGCATTATGAGTTTGCCTTGATACCTAGGAAACTTATTATGAGAATTATTCTTATTTTTGAGAAGGATTACTAGAGTTTGGAATAGCCATTATTGTGAGTTCACATAGCTATGTCCAACGATTTCATCTTCATGTTTTTAGATTTATTTATTTAAATTCTAAGTTTTTGGAAGATGATTTTATATATTGCAAATTGTTATGGGATATGTTGTTTACGTCCGTGAACCTGTGACTGTCCCATACTTGTTCAAAAGTTATCTCTATTATGTCGGTATAAATGTATTGATGGAAGATAGAATGAACTTTTGACATTACGAAAGTTAAAGCCTTTTATGTCATTATTTGATGGAAGAAAGGATAAAACTTTTGTGTACAAGGATTAAATCTATTATATGTCATTGTGCAAATAGTGATGGAAAATAGGATGAATCCTTGTTTATTCCGCAGTATTGATCTTCCTTGATCCATATTTTATGTATATACTATGAGGCTCCGTAAGTTCTCTTATGTTGAGCATTTTCAATTAGATTAATCATGGGTTTTCTTGTGGTTAATTTAGTTGAGTATTATTCGGATTCAAATTCATATTCGTATGTGATTTGTTATGACCAAATAAATCCTTCTTTTCTCGTGAAAGTAAGGTCGCTTTTGTTGATTTTTCGGGAATGAAATTTAATGGGGGAGAGTTCTTTTGAACTTGCGCTTAATTGCCAAACCTTTGTGGGGAGTGCGTCTGTGGAATATTTGAGGAGTTATCTTGTATCTTTATAAACTCCGTGATGAATGCATTTAACTTCGGCTTTATGATTGCATCTAAACAAAGTTGATATGTACTTTTCTTTGGTCTTGAAGTGTCTCCATGGAAATTTCATTAGGATCCCATTTTCGTACCTTTGCCAATTTTATTGGCAAAAAGGGGGAGAATTAATATGTAGTTCACACTACAAATACATATGGTTTTCGGATAATTATGTAAGGGGGAGTGGTTTTCGTGTTGAGACGATGTATTGACTAAGGGGGAGTGATACATATCACCATAGTATTGTTGTCAAAGTTGTGATATGAGAACTTTGATGTTGTGTGTTGATGGAGGATTTTCAACAAAGGGCAAAACCGTAAAATCATGAGGCATGTTTTTGACACGGCTTTTATGCATGCAACGATTCATATTTTACGAAGCCATGATGAATATGTTTTCGAAAAGCCTCCACTAGCTGAGCGTTCGATCCCTGGCATTTCGTCGTGACCTCTATGCAGAATAACGTATTTGGGCGGTTCTCCGTAGATTGAGAGCTTAACGCCTTCAGGATGTCGGTGACACTCATTGTTCCTTGACTGCAGGAGAGAGACCCACCTCCCCATAGAAGAATAGTTGGGTGGCGGACGCCTTCAAGACGTCGGTGACACTCATCGTTCCCTGACTATGTGGAGACCGTGTATAGATTCAGTCGGTTCTCCGTAGATTGAGAGCACTAACGCCTTCAGGTCGTAAACAACACCTGACTATGCACAATTCAGAATAGATGTGACGCTTTAACTGGCTAATATCTTTTCTGCAATAAATTAATTCCGCCGCGACATTCACCCCGAATTACTGAATAATCTATTATTGCTCCTATTCCATGGTCGAATCCACTACCGATCCCATGGAATGGCAATAACAATTGCTCTTATTCCATGGTCGAATCCACTACCCGATCCCATGGAATGGCAATAACAATTGCTTTGATTCCATGATCGAATCCACGGCTTGATCTCATAAAATGGCAATAAACTACTGCATTATCTCATTATTCCGATTTCATGATCGAATCCACAGTTGATCTCATCAAATGGTGATAGATAATTTTAATTACTCCGATTTTATGGTCGCATCCACGATCCCATAGGATGGTAATGCTTGCTTTATTATTCTGAATACTTAGTCGAATCCACAGATGATCCTATGAATTAATAATAAACAACTATTCATTTTTATTACTCAGTTTCATGAATTATTCTCCACCGAATTTCATAAATTAGTAATAAATACTCAATAATCGGGCATCTGGATCATCACTGAGTAAGCCCCACAAAAATGGTGCAAGTGTATTCGACAATGATGCACGACTGAGCACCCGGATGCACGAACGAGCATCCAAAAAAATATGAAACAATGAGGAATCCTACGCAAAACAAGAGAAAACAATAAATATTAATAAAATAATAAGAGGCGCCTAGGGCCGGGCCCACCGGCCGGCCGTCCGTGCCCTAGCCATGGTCGGTTTGTGCCTCTTCCATTATTTTCCTTATTTTTTGTTATTTCATGAACTCATGAAAACTCCTTGGTTTTAACCACTTTCCTTGTTTTTGCAAAAACTCATGAATCCTCCATAACTTCATGGATTCATGAAATAATGTTATAAAATAAGGAAAGGTGTGCGGGACCGGGCAACCTAGCCGACCGGCCATGCCCGAGCCGTGGTCGATCCCACACCTCACAATCCTTATCCTTATCCTTAGCTTTTATAATTATTATTCTCTAATCTCATGAAACTCCTTTGTTTCAACAAAAACTCATGGATTCTCCATAACTCCAAGGATTCTCCAAAACTTCAAGGATTCGTGAAAAATAATATTATAAAATAGGGAAAGGTGTGCGGGACCGGCAACATATGGCCGGCCATGCCATACTGCGTGGCCGGTCCCATACCTTGCAATCCCTAGTCTTTTATAATTATTATTTTCCTAAATTCATGAAACTCCTTGGTTTGAGCAAAAATCATGATTTCGTCATAACTTCTCAAATTTTGCTAAAATCATGAAAAACCAAAAGCCAACAGTCACACGACCGGGCTAGCCTCTCTCACGACAATTTTAAATGTTAAAATACACTTATTTTAATATTTACAAAATATTGATCAATTGAGCATACATGCTCATTCCAACAAAAATCAAGAATTCAAATCAAGATGAAACTCTTCTGAAAATTCACAACATTGCTCGAACGCACATCAGAAAATATTGAAACTCTCAGTACGGAGACACGGGCACCACGGAAACACGTGCATGCCTTCATGACCGACCAGAGTCATCCTTAGGGCTTGCACAAAGCCGGTCCCACACGTTTTCATATTTCTCGACCTAATTTGCTCAATCGCTCGTATTGGGCCCAAACTATCTCCAACCAACCTCTGGGATTGCTCAAACGGCCAACAACTGGTCACGTCACCACCAAGAGCTTCGGCCCCATGCTCTCTTGGTCTGGTCCTCATCTTTCATACCTACTAGGTTTTATCACCTAATGTTGAACCCAAAGAATATTTCGCAAATGATGAAACCAACATTTAATCATCATTCTTTCACCAATCCTCAAACCGAGAACCCCGGTGCATGCTCACTGAGCACCGGGAACCACATGGACGCCCATCATCCCATGTGGTCGGTCCCTCTATCACTCATGACCTATTTTCAGTGATTCATCAACTATGATCTGAAATTAGGGTTTTGAATAAATGCTCCACGAATCATCACTCTGAGCACGATTCAAACACTAATGAATTTATGATGGATTCAGCAACCAACATCTGAATTAATCATATAATATTTGATAGCTTACTAATATTTTAATATTTTGTTGGGTCACGTCACCAATAAATGTTTCGTCGAATCGAGCAATACTTGCTCAGATACTCAAATATTGATCCAGCTATCAATATTTTGTAATTTATCAGTAATTTGTTGAATTGAGCAATACTTGCTCAATTGCACGATAAAATATCAACATTCATTAATTTGCCGAATTGAGCGATACTTGCTTAATTGTACGTCAAATCATCAACATTCATTATTTTGTCAAATTGAGCAATACTTGCTCAATTGCTCGTCAAATTCTCGATATTCATTAATTCGTCGAATTGAGCAATACTTGCTTCGATTTGCTCGAATATTGATCCAACTATCAATATTAGGTAATTTATCGATATTTCGTCAAATCGAGCAATACTTGCTCGATTGCTCGAATAATCCACATATATTCAATAACTCATCAATATTCAACACTCTGTCGAATTTACAATATTTGCTCGGACGAGCAACATTAACATTCATGAATGTTGAGCATTTGTCAAACATGCTCGATTCAACAAAACCTCGGACTCATTGTCTAATCACCAACAACCGACAAACTATATACACGTCTGTCATGCAGACTCCACGATTCGTGAGACATCAATCACGTCAAATTGGGGGATAACGACTGGGGTTTTGGTCTGGCGGCCTACAGCACGTGGATTTCATCCACGACGAGAAATGTGCGTAAGTTGTGTAAACGGTTGAAGGAGTTAGCAAAGTAGTGGGTGCACGATCCGTCAAGTCTCGACACAACATGGAACTGACTTTACCACGATCTTCCACTTGCCCACTCTTCCACTCATGAAACCGTCACACTTACAGGGATCAAGGTGTTCACAACTCGACAATATAAATAAGTCTCAATCCATGATTGAGGACAACGAATGATCACTAGCTATCAAAGAATCGTCCACACGTAATTTCTCGAGTAACTACTCTCAAGAATTCATCAATCTATTAGAACTTATTCGAACTCAACAGTTCACCAATTATTGCGTAAAACCTTCAACACATCCATAATCCTTGATCATCATTGATTCCCATAATTCTCAACTTCCCCTCATACAGATCAATCCATCTCCTCTTGCGGCCGAATTGACTGGAATGGCCATTGACTTGGTGTAGGTCTGAGTCCCTACGCATTGATCTCTCGAATCTAAGCACTCCATTTGCAGTACATCTGTGTGAGGTTGAGCAGTTTGCTCGGTTCGAGGAGTCTCGACACGCTCGTCTCTTCATTTTCCCAAAAAACCAGCAAACCGTTTTTTCCCCATCCACACTGTGTAATAATACTATGACATTGTATAACAATGATCGAGAGCTTTTTTTTCTTCTCATTGTTATGGCTACGGGACTTCAACAACTATGATGCTGAATTGAACATATATGGAATCATAATAGTACTTGGAAAAGACAAAGTTTCCGAGTAACGTTGAAGCACCAAGGAGATCAAGCATGTGGACGAGAAGCTACAAAGTTTTATCTATTTTGCAATCCATATGTATTGATAGTTTTGTCACTAAAAATTGACAAAGGGGGGAGATTGTTAGAGCATTGCTCCGTCGAACTCGTATGCGTTGCTATATCAAGCATGTTTGTCAATATTAGTGATCAAAACTATATGTCTTGATTTCTAGTTTACTTATGACTAAGTCTCGGTCTAGGATAGTTAAGTGTAGTTGAGAACATAAAACTTATTTTCAACCGAGCTAAGCAGTATGATCAGGAATACAACGAAAAGGTCAATAGTTCAGACTTTTCTCAATTCATGTGAATCATTTCCAATATGCATTTTTGTAAATTAGCAACCTCACCCAATATTTCAATATTGGGTGGGTCCAACAACCTCACCCAATATTGAAATATTGGGTGGGTCTAACAACCTCACCAAATATTTCGATTAGCAATATGTATGGACAAACTCGAATATACTTTTAAGAGAATCAACTAAACAGTCAGACTCAATATTAATAAAAAGTATATCTAGGAGTTAATATCTCTATCTCTCGATTTGATCTATACTCAAACAAATTGAAATATGTGAGTCTTTATCAAATACAAGAGATATAAACTTGGGTGGTACCAAAGACCAATATCAAGGATCAATCAATTTCCAATCAACAACCAAAGGTTGGATTTCACAATTGATCGATATTAACGCACAACCCGTGATATTTCAATTATATAACAAAATATAATGCGTAATAGAAATAACACGAGACACCGAAGTTTTGTTAACGAGGAAACCGCAAATGCAAAAACCCCGGGACCTAGTCCAGATTGAACACCACATTGTATTAAGCCGCTATGAGACACTAGCCTACTACAAACTAACTGCCCTGGATCGTAGTTGAACCCTAATCATTCACAATGATTCAAGGTACAATTGCGCTCCACGCCTCTCGATCCTAGCAGGATACTACGCACTTGATTCCCTTAGCTGATCTCACCCACAACTAAGAGTTACTACGACCCAAAGTCGAAGACTTTAATAAACAAATTTGTATCACACAGAAAAGTCTACGATGATAGATAAATCTGTCTCCCACAGATAAACCTATGAGTTTTGTTCCGTCTTTTGATAAATCAAGGTGAACAGGACTAATTGATAATCCGGAGTTATAATCCCGAAGAACAACCTAGTATTATCAATCACCTCACAATAATCTAAATCGCGTGGTAGCGAAACTAGATATTGTGGAATCACAAACGATGAGACGAAGATGTTTGTCATTTCTTTTTATCTTGACCTATCGGAGATATAATCTCAACTCAATTATTCAATTGAACTCATACGATAGAAAATGGCAAGATCAGATCGCTCAACTACAAGAGAAGTAGTTTCGTCTGGCTTCACAATCCCAATAAAGTCTTTCAATCGTTAACCTACAGGGTCTCGAGAAGAAACCTAAGGTTAAAGGAGAATCGACTCTAGCAAAACCAACCAGTATCACACAAGAGGTGTGGGGATTAGTTTTTCCAGTTGCTAAAGTTCCCCTTATATAGTTTTCAAATCAGGGTTTGTAATCTAAGTTACCATGGTAACAAAGCATTCAACCAAGCTAATATCTTTCAACCGTTAGATCGAAACTTAGCTTGTCACACACAAATGAAATGTATTCATTTAGGTTTGAGTAACAAGTACCTAAACGTGTACACTTAGTTGGTTCACAAATAGTTAACCAATGGTTAGCCATATGAGTACTTTGATATTAAGTATTAACCGTATTCATCTTTCTCATAACTAGTTCAAATGACTCATAAGAAATATTTCAAGAGTTGTTCAATTGCTTAGGTCTTTATTCATAGACACAATTGAAGCAAAAACGGTTTGATCCACTTGAATCAATTCATGAACAATATAGCCACGGTTTGCAAAGATTGCATTCCTTATAATTTAATGTTTTAAGCTCATGAACTAATGATTTGAGAAATAACCAGCTTGGGTACGCGTACGGGTATGCGTACTTTAGCTTAAGGATTTGAGTTTACAAACTCAGCAGAAAATTTCAGTTCGAAAACTTCCGTGGGTACGCGTAGGGGTATGCGTACGTAAGGTGACTGGTTTTACTAGTTTGCAAACTACAAACTCAGCAGAAATTTTCGGTATGACAACTTCGTGGGTACAGCGTACTCAACATGTCTCCTTCATTTCAATACCGCATGCACAAATATGCATGCACTTGGTTTCCTAAGCACATGGATTTAAACACTAATGTGCGAACACACTGTATATGCTTATATCCATAGTTGATATTCTCAACTCTACATTTCAATCATTGAGACATTCTTCTATAATGTTATAACAATCGTAATTCACGACTATCGTCATCAAAGTTATTTTCAAGATTGAACGTCATCATGACTTTCGTCACGGGTAAAGATGAAAATGGTTAAAGCGAAAGCTCACCAACACATATTTCGAGAAAAGATAGGCGAGTAAACCCGGCTCAAATAGCAAATGTGTATGTATGAAAACTATCATACTTATACGACTATTGTCTCAAGAGTAGGAGATATAGTAGACTTTTGAGTGATAGATGAGTTCAAGTCTCCACATACTTTTTTGGTCGGATGAAGTTCCACTTGTTCCTCGAGTAGTTCTTCGTCTTTGTAAGATGATCGCCATGGAGTCTGGAGCTCAACTACACTTAACTATCCAAGACCGAGACTTAGTCATAAATAAACTAGAAATCAAGACATATAGTTTTGATCACTAATATTGACAAACATGCTTGAGATATCAACGCATGCGAGTTCGACTGAGCAATGCTCTAACAATTTTCACCTAAATGATGAAATATTTTTGATTGTGTAGGAAAGATAATTAATCAATTTGAAGCGTGGGGCGAAGTTGAAAGGAAGATTTTACGTTAACCCAGAAGCTAAGCTGCTCTTTATCGTTCGAATCAGGGGGTATGGACATTTTGTTATTTGTTAAACATATTTATTTTCTGACGTTCATTTGGTGTTTAATTCTTGAACTGTTTTTTATTTTGTTGTTTTGCAGTATCAATGCTATGGACCCAAAATCAAAAAAGATTTTGCAGCTTTTGCGTCTAAGACAGGTGATTGATTCCTGCTTGTCCGCCTATAGATATGATCATACTTTGTTTTTTTAAGATTATGTTTGTTTCTACCCACGTTCTACTCCATGAGTGGTCATTTATCAATTTCCTCATGCCATCAGGCCGAGTAGGATAGTTATAAACACCATAACCACTACTAATGTGAAAACGTCTCTGGTGGTATATGTGGTTAGCTATGTCCTCGTGTCCGAGTTGTTTGGACAACACAAATTATTATACCTACAAATACTACTATCTATATTAAAGAGACAAACGGTGTTTTTCTATTAGGACGGAGATCTACAAGTTTGGACACATATAAGTTAACGATCCCATTGAGGCACATATTTGAAGTTATTGATTACATTTCTAACATATAAAGAAGGGTCCAGATTGAGCTACATATTTAAGATATTTTAGACATATAAAGAAGGGTCCAGATTAATTCACATAATATTAATTTTACCTAAGATAATGAATTTAAATTGATTGTCCATTGATTTAATGTCATTTATTTGGGAGTTATTCCTCCCATTTAGGCATATAAAGAAGGGGTTCAGATTCTCTGTGCCCAATTCATGGTGTGCCCTCTGTGCCCACCAACCAAATCGTGACAACTGTCTTGTTAAAACGACCTTAACTGACTCCATATATATTTCCATTTTTGCTCTTCTTTAATACGGAAACAGAATGAACAGTATCTTCATTCTCATAATCGTTTTGCTCCCTGTAATAAAAGACACGTTTTAGTTTTTCATCAATATCAAAAACTTAATAAAAGTTTATGCAACTCATCGTCATTGCACTTCCCGAGCCGAAATTATAAATAAAATAAAGATAATCAATGATCTTTCATTTTATTATTAGCACTGAATTTGAACTTGAAATAAACCATTTAGTAAACCATGTTTGTATTCATATCATAATTTTGAATTGATTATCGCTGATATATAATCACTGTTTCAATTAGTATTCATTTTTTATCAGACCCATCTGTATACCTTTTTGTGTTTAATCTTGTGATTAATCTACACTCGATCTCATTCTAAGAATCAATCACTAGAAAGCACCCAATAACCTCATCCTTCTTAACCTTCCCACGTTTTAATAAGATCCTTATCATGAACAATTGTCCTGATTTAATATCCTTACGAATGAGGAATAACATCCTTCATCTCATTAAAACGTAAAATAAACCAAACTAATTCCAATCAGGAACAAAGAAGAGATCTTGATTAATTTTTCGATGGATTTGATCTTGACTAGATTTTGATATATATATTAACAAAGGGTAAGAACCAAAGTTTCTGTGTCAAAACCAAAAAAGAAAAGGAACGAAAGTTTCGTTATGTTTCCGTATTTAACAATACGTAATCTGGAAAAATATATCGAGTTAGTTAACGTTGTTTAGGAAAGACAAATGTCACGATTTGGTTGGTGGGCACATAGGGCGCACCATGAATTGGGGCATGAGAGGATCTGGACCCATAAAGAAGGGAATTGTCCATTTATTTGGGAGTTACTTTTATTCTTCCCATTAACTCCTCCCATTAACTTAATTTTTAATTTAATCTTTTTTATAATCAAATTCCTTTCCCAAAGGTTCATTCTTTGCACAACTCTATTCCCAAGGTATGATTCACTATTGTTTTGGTTGATTAAGATAATTGTTGTTAGCTTTTCTATTTAATTTTTTGTTTAACGTCAATGAATTCATGGCGCTTCACGCCTAAGTTTTATGTCATTTATGCAGTCAAAAGATATTGATCAAATATTGTATTTGATCAGTTTAGTTTCTCTTTGATTCTTTTCATCAATATTTTTTTTTATCCATTTTTGTTTTTCATTTGGGTCAAAGATACTGATCAAATATGATTGCTATCTATTCGTTTTTATTCTTATGTTAGGTATTTTTAATACCTTACCATTTAATTTCTATTTTTTTACACATTTTTTTTTTAATTTTCTCCAAGGGCAGAGAATTGTCCAATTAGACTTTGACTTCTTCGGGGGCCAAAATCATAGGATTTACATGGAGTGAAAATAAATGACGAAGAAAACGTCTGTTTCATTGTTATGTCCTTTACTTGGGTCGTAAATAGCATTTCTTAATTGTTCATACTCTTAGTTGGATCATTATTGTTAGCTTTTCTCTTTAATTTTTTGTTTAACATCAATGGATTCATGGTGCCTCATGCAATTTTTATGTCATTTATGCGATCAAAAGGTCTTGATCAAATATTTATTATATTATAAGGGACAATTTTTTTTTTTATTTGGACGGAGATATCTGATTTGGAACATAAAGGACGGTCCATTTAATTTCTATTTTTTTTACACAAATTTTTTATTTTTTCTCGATAAGGAATTGTCCAATTAGACTTTGATTTCTTAAGGCCAAAATCATATGATTTACATGGAGTGAAAATAAATGATGAAGAAAACGAGCGGTTTCATTGTCATTCCCTTAACTTTGGTCGGTAAATGGGATTTCTTAACTTTTCATACTTTTAGTTGGATTAGAGTCGTAATACATGTTTGTATCAAATGGATTGAAGTTTCTTGATTATATTTGTTAGTTTTTTAATTCGACAATGGTGTTTTTCTATTTGGATGGAGATTTGAGTTTGGACACATAAAGAACGGTCCAGTTGTGGCACATATTGAAGTTATTCAGATTACATTTCTAGCATATAAAGAAGGGTCAGATTGAGCTACATATTTAAGATATTTTAGGCATATAAAGAAGGGTCCAGATTAATTCACATAATATTAATTTTCCCTTAGATAATGAATTTAAATTGATTGCTCATTGATTTAATGTCATTTATTTGGGAGTTATTCCTCCCATTTAGGCATATAAGAAGGGAATTGTCCATTTATTTGGGAGTTACTTTATTCCTCCCATTAACTTAATTCTTAATTTAATCTTTTTTATAATCAAATTCCTTTCCCAAAGGTTCATCATTTGCACAACTCTATTCCCAAGGTATGATTCATTATTGTTTTGGTTGATTAAGATAATTGTTGTTAGCTTTTCTATTTAATTTTTTTGTTTAACGTCAATGAATTCATGGCGCTTCACACCTAAGTTTTATGTCATTTATGGTCAAAGATATTGATCAAATATTGTATTTGATCAGTTTAGTTTCTCTTTGATTCTTTTCATCAATATTTTTTTCCCGAGCTTTTTTTTTTTTTCATTTTGCGGTCAAAGATACTTGGATCAAATATGATTGCTATATATTCGTTTTCATTCATATGTTAGGTGTTTTTTAATACCATACCATTTAATTTCTATTTTTTTACACAATTTTTTTTTTTAATTTTTCTCTGGGCAGAGAGTTGTCCAATTAGACTTTGACTTCTTCGGGCCAAAATCATATGATTTACATGGAGTGAAAATAAATGATGAAGAAAACGACGGTTTCATTGTCATTCCCTTAACTTTGGTGGTAAATGGAATTTCTTAACTATTCATACTCTTAGTTGGATTAGAGTCGTGTACATGTTTGTATCAAATGGATTGAAGTTTCTTGATTATATTTGTTGGTTTTTTTAATCATGTTTTTATTCCTCCCATTAACTTAATTCTTTAATTTAATCTTTTTTTATAATCAAATTCCTTTCACAAAGGTTCATCATTTGCACAACTCTATTCCCAAGGTATGATTCATTATTGTTTTGGTTGATTAAAACAAATACTGATCAAATATGATTGCTATCTATTCGTTTTCATTCTTATATTAGGTGTTTTTTTAATACCATACCATTTAATTTCTATTTTTTTACACAAATTTTTTTTTTTTAATTTTTCTCTGGGCAGAGAATTGTCCAATTAGACGTTGACTTCTTCGGGCCAAAATCATAGGATTTACATGGAGTGAAAATAAATGACGAAGAAAACGTCTGTTTCATTGTTATGTCCTTAACTTGGGTGAAGAATAGCATTTCTTAACCTTTGTCCATACTCTTAGTTGGATCATTGTTGTTAGATTTTCTCTTTAATTTTTGTTTAACATCAATGGATTCATGGTGCCACATGCAATTTTGATGTCATTTATGTAGTCAAAAGGTACTTGATCAAATATTTATTATATTATAAGGGACAATGTTTTATTTTATTTGACGGAGATATACAAGTTTGGAACATAAGGACGGTCCATTTAATTTCTATTTTTTTTACACAAATTTTTTATTTTTCTCTGGATAGGGAATTGTCCAATTAGACTTTTATTTCTTAAGGCCAAAATCATATGATTTACATGGAGTGAAAATAAATGATGAAGAAAGCAGACGGTTTCATTGTCATTCCCTTAACTTTGGCTTCGGTAAATGGAATTTCTTAACTATTCATACTTTTAGTTGGATTAGAGTCGTGTACATGTTTGTATCAAATGGATTGAAGTTTCTTGATTATATTTGTTATTTTTTAATTCTTTGTATCATATAAACATTGAAATTACATCTCTTCATATTTATAACCTTTTGATGGTTTACAAAGTGAGTATTTGTTATTATCTTAGAAGGTCATCTTAAATTATTTATACATAGTGAGGGAAAAAAAACGGTTTGACATTGAGTGAAGATTAAATTAAGAGTTAAGTTAATGGGCGTTTAATTTAGAATAAAAGTAACGTTTTGTCATTAAATGAGAGGAATAACTCCCAAATAAATTCTCATTAAAAATATAACTCACCGTATTAGGTAAAAATCAATATGTGAATTAATCTTGACCCTTCTTTATATTCCTAAAATGTAGATTGAAAATCTACATGCCAATTATACATTGATGCGAGCACACAAGTCAATATTCATTTTTGAAAACAATTAGCGGTTCTAAAATTAATGGAGATATAACACTTTTTAAGGATATGAAAGAAGAGTTCCCAACTCAGATTCAACTTTTGAATTTCAAAAAAATTTAGCTGATATTTTTTTAGCACAAAACGACAATCTATTTAAATAATGACTGAACTGCATTTTTAATTTGGAATGCTGTCGACAAGTTAATTTTATCAAACCAGGAATTTTTACGAGTTCCCGCTTGGGACTTTAGTTTGTTGGTATTATTTGCAACAACTGTGAATAGATGGTTATATCAATTACCATAAATGAAACTGGAGTTCCAGTGTACACGCTTACATTGGATATCTTAACCACCAAAAAAATTACTCTCTGTTGTATATATATATCAATCTACATCAATATATGGACATCCTAACCACCATTCAATAAGAAAACGCTTCACCGATGTTAATAATATCGATCAAAGCTTCAATTCAATTTAAGAAAGATTATCATTCCCCCAAATTTCACACGCTCAGCTCATGGTATTCTCCCAAGAAAAAAAAATATATAACCAACACAAAAACAACACATAGTCCAAATTGAGGCACCTATTTAAGTTATTCAGTTACATTTCTGACATATAAAGAATGGTCCAGATTGAGCTACATATTTAAGATTTTCAATCCACATTTTAGGCATATAAAGAAGGGTCCAGATTATTCAAGGTCTTAATTTAAGATTTTCAATCCATATTTAAG
Source organism: Papaver armeniacum (assembly GCA_023531295.1). Classification (NCBI taxonomy): domain Eukaryota; kingdom Viridiplantae; phylum Streptophyta; class Magnoliopsida; order Ranunculales; family Papaveraceae; genus Papaver; species Papaver armeniacum. Next base: position 86,708 of record JAJJWW010018924.1, read on the forward strand.
ATTTTCAATCCACATTGTCTTAATTTTACTAAAGACAATGAATTTAGATTTTTAATATCATTTATTTGGGTTTTACCTAAATACCACCCAGGCTTTACCTAAATACCACCCATGGTCTAAAAACACAATAATTGTAGACCTTATCTAGAGTAGGTAATGAAAACCCACCTTCTTCTCCACTTACTACCATGACCAATGCATTAATATATATATAGTATCATAGCCGATTACAATAACCACCGTCACCATCACCACCACCGCTCTTCATAATACAGTTATAAAGTTCCCAAATTAATTATACTAATTGTATATATTGGAAACCCTAATCTTTGTTCATACAAATCTTATTTTTATGGAATTTACATAAGAGTTTTTCAAAATCAAAATCATGATTTAGATTAAGTTGAAACTTAATTTATCTCTATTAAGATTAAAACCTAATCGATCAACATAAACTAAAATAAAGACCTTATTTTATCTCAAGGACTAAAACGGGAACTGCAATTTAAGATTAGAACTGCATCCTTGAAACTTTTTGTGTTTAAATTTTTCTGAACGGACACGTACGTGAGAAACCAGCAAAGCATGTATAAACATCATGGAACCCATTATAAAGCGCCCAGATGGTTGAGATTCTGAACAAAGCCTTTTATGGGCATTACATCAACTTCCTTACCACTGGCAATTCAGTGGTTATCATCTTCAAGATATAGCGGAAGAGGAGTGGGAAGACCGCAAGGATTCCCTATCTGCATTGGTGGCAAGTTAATCAAAAATTAGATCTTAATAAGGTTGAGATCTTGAAGCATATATAAATTAAAAGAGGCGGAAATGGTGGTAGCCACGGCTAGTTAATAGGTGGAGAAGAAGGTGAGTTTTTACTACCCACTTTAGATTAGGTATAAAATCATTGTATTTTTTATTATGGGTGGAATTTAGAGAATCGTGGGTGGTATTTAGGTGAAACCTTTATTTGGGAGTTATTCCTCTCATTTAATGTCAAACCTTTTCTTTTATTCTAAATTAACAACTCTATTCATCCTTTGCACAACTCTATTCTCAAGGTATAATTCTCTATTGTTGGTTGATTGAGATAATTTTTGTTACCTTTTCTCTTTAGTTTTTGTTAATTTTTGTTAGCTTTTCATCATTTGCACAACTCTATTCTTGGGCCAAAATCAAATGATTTACGAGGAGTGAAAATAAATGACAGAAGAAAACGATGGTTCCATTGTTATGCACTTAACTTGGGTCGGTAAATAACATTTTTAACCGGAATTACTAATGCAGTTAAAGAGTTCATACTCTTTGTAGGATTAGAGCCGTGTACATGTTCGTATCAAATGGATTAGAGTTTCTTGATTATGTATGTATATATGTTATTCTTCAAATTTTTGTATCATGTGAAACTTGAAATTACATTTCTTCATATAACCTTTTGATGGTTTACAAAGTAGTATTTGTTTATCTTAAATTCCTCATGCATAAGACAATGAATTTAGTTTTTTAATGTCATTGTTATTCATCACATTTAATGTCAAACCGTTTCTTTTATTCTAAATTAATTTTACTTAAGACAATGAATTTAGATTTTTAATGTCATTTATTTGGGAGTTATTCCTCCCATTTAATGTCAAACCGTTTCTTTTATTCTAAATTAATTTTACTTATGACAATGAATTTAGATTTTTAATTTCATTTATTTGGGAGTTATTCCTCCCATATAATGTCAAACGGTTTCTTTTATTCAAAATTAACAACTCTATTCATCCTTTGCACAACCCTATTCTCAAGGTATGTCATTTATACTGATCAAAAGGTACCGATCAAATATTTATATTATAAGAGACAATGCTTTTTTTTTATTTGGACGGAGATGTACAATTACACATAAAGGACGTACGGTCCAGTTGAAGCACGTATCTAAGTTATTCCTCATGCATAAGACAATGAATTTAGTTTTTAATGTCATTGTTATTCATCCCATTTAATGTCAAACCGTTTCTTTTATTCTAAATTAATTTTACTTAAGACAATGAATTTAGATTTTTAATGTCATTTATTTGGGAGTTATTCCTCACATTTAATGTCAAACCGTTTCTTTTATTCTAAATTAATTTTACTTATGACAATGAATTTAGATTTTTAATTTCATTTATTTGGGAGTTATTCCTCCCATTTAATGTCAAACGGTTTCTTTTATTCAAAATTAACAACTCTATTCATCCTTTGCACAACTCTATTCTCAAGGTATGGTTCTATGTTGTTTTGGTTGATTGAGATAATTTTTGTTAGTTTTTCTCTCAAACCTAGAATATTGTAGGGAATGATGACGTTTAATGGTCGTAAAATGACGATCAGTAAATTATATTAACCCAACCGATTAATTTTTTTTTACCATGTGTTCGAGTATTACTAATGTGTAACCATGCCAATTATAAATTGATACAAGAACAAAGTCATTCGTATTTTAAAACTGTCAGTGGTTCAAAAAAATAATGTAGATATAACACTTTTTAAGGATATGAAAGAAAGCTTCCCAATTCAGATTCAACTTTTTGAATTTGATTTTTTTATTAATAAAGACAAAATGACAATTTATTTGAATGATGACTGAATTGCATTTGTAATTTGGAATGTTATCGACAAGTTACTTTTATTCAAACCTGGAATTTCTACGTGTTTCCTCTTGGGACATTACGTTTTCAAGTTTGTTATTGTTATTTGCAATAACTATGAATGGATGGTTATCTCAATTACCATAAATGAAAATGGGTGCAGATCCGAGTGTACACACTTACATTGGATTTCTTAATCACCAAAAAATACTTTTCTTTGTATATATGTCTGTACATCCATGTGGACATCCTAATCGTCATTTAACAAGAAACCGATCCGGTTGATATTAATAATATCAATCAACGCTCGAATTCAATTTGAGAAAGATCACATGATTCCCCAAGTTTCCCACGCTTTCAAACTCTTGGTAATCTCACAAGGAAAAAAATATCTAACCAACAAAAAATAACTCATAGCCCAGGTAATCGTTACGGCACTTGGGTCATATCCTAGTTATAACTACAACCAAATGGACCGGGTGTTGTAAGATCCGGTAGAAAGTTTGTGAGAATTAGGTAGTCTTGTTTGTAAATGTCATTTTATATGGACCGAGAATAGCAATAGCAAAGTCGCATTGGTAAAATTCACGATGATGACCCTTGGATGTGTTTTACCTTCGATATACTGGATCAATTTGGTACCTTTTGATTGATGTAATACCATTCATGGCTACAAGTATTAGGATAGGTTCGAGCCCTCGCCATATTTCATAGAACAGCCGCCACCCCGGTCCGACAAGGTCATAAACCACTTTCGAGTCCTCGCTATATTTTCCCATGAGAGTTTCTCTCAATTCAAAACTCGGAGTTCTTAGGCCCGTCGCTCCATGCTTTTAAACACCCCTTCAATGATTTTCGAGCTTTGTCTCTAATGACATATTTCTCTTCTCCAAAATCCCGAGTCCCCTTGGGAAACTTGGGAAGTCTTATAGACTCATTACCTTCGAGGATCTCTTTCAATTTCTTCAATAATGTGTCAAGTTATGGATCTTTTTACGAAAGACAAACAAAGATCTCGTACCTATTCATTCAATACTACAAGATTCTCAATTGTATCCCCACCTTCATTATTCAACGGTTCTTAAGGAGCCGCTTAATAACGCTAGTTCCCTTACCCAAACTAAACTTCTTTTGCTTTTGGAACTTTTTTTCTCCGCATTAGCGTTCCTCTTTTGGTTTCAACACTTGAAGGAACAACCTGGACCTCTTGAGCTTTCTCTTTGAACTCCATAGTGTCAAGTGAAAGTATCGCCAACGCTACTTCCCAAGCCAGAAGGTTTCGAACTATAGCCACTAATCTATTTATCTCTTGAAGTAATCCAATAGAATTCTCTTCGGATGAAATATTATTCCTGACATATTTTAAAGTGCAGACATCTCCAACACCTTGGAATTTATATCAACATCTAGAAATCTTGCCACTAGTTCCGCCCGACACAAACCGTGATTTGGAATATTTTCAAACCATGCTATCCAAGGGGGGTCCTGGGGGCGTAGTGATGAGTGCCAAATATTGCATTTTTATACACCTTTTTATTGGCATTTTACTCATCTTTTGTGCTTAGAAATCAGATATTATCCCAGATTCTGTGTTTTCCTTGCTTTCAAGAATAAATATTTGTAATTGATTAATTTTGTATTTTTTAGGTAATAAATGAAGTCGGAGAAACCGAGGAGCAAAGAGCAAAGAATTGGAGACAAGCGTCTATGGGATAGTAAATCCAAAGCCACAAGGCGTTAAATGCTTGCAACCCAACAAGTAGCAACTCATCTACAAGACTTGGGCCCAAGCTATCCAAGACCCACCCATAGCCCGGATCCGAGCCCGTTCACCCCGAGCCATTGAGATCGTTATCACCACATCCAACGCTCGCTCCAGCTCCTACACATCATCTTTGTACTCCCGTCAGCACTAAAACCACCTTCTTCCTCAATTGTTCGAGATCTTCTCAGCCTAAACCAACGCTCGCTCTCCGCCTTCCTCATCAAAGCTTGATGATCCCGCCAACACCACAATACCTATATAACCTACCCTTTAACCAAACCCTACTTCATTTTCTTTCTTCCTCTCTTCCGAATAAATATTTGTACCTGATTAATTTTGTATTTTTAGGTAATAAATGAAGTCCGGAGAAACGAGATTTTGAAAGAGCAAAAGAATTGGAGACAAGCGTCTATGGAGCAGAAGCCAAAGTTCACACAGCAATGCTTGCAACCCAACAAGTAGCAACTCATCTACAAGACTTGGGCCCAAGCTATCCAAGACCCGACCCATAGCCCGGATCCGAGCCCGTTCACTCCCGAGCCATTGAGATCGCTTATCACCACATCCAACGCTCTCTCCGGCTCCTACACATCATCTTTTGTACTCCCGCTCGCACTAAAACCACCTTCTTCCTCAGCCGTTCGGATCTTCTCCGCCTAAACTAACGCCGCTCCGCCTTCCTCATCAAAGCTTGATGATCCCGCTCAACACCACAATACCTATATAACCTACCCTTTAACCAAACCCCACTTCATTTTCTCTTTCTTCCTCTCTTAGAATAAATATTTGTCTTGATTAATTTTGTATTTTTAGGTAATAAATGAAGTCCTGAGAAACCGAGGAGCCGAAAGAGCAAAGGGTGGAGACAAGCGTCTATGGAGCAGCAAAGCCAAAGCTCCGCCACAAATAGCTTGCAACCCAACAAGTAGCAACTCATCTACAAGACTTGGGCCCAAGCTATCCAAGACCCATCCCACGGCTAGGATCCGAGCCTGTTCACCCCGAGCCATTGAGATCGCTATCACCACATCCAACGCTCGCTCCAGCTCCTACACATCATCTTTTGTACTCATTCAAAGACCAAAACCACCTTCTTCCTCACTGCCTCGGATCTTCTCCACTAAACCAACGCTCGCTCCGCCTTCCTCATCAAAGCTTGATGAACCCTTCACAATACCTATATAACCTACCCTTTTAACCAAACCCTACTTCATTTTCTCTTTCTTCCTCTCTTCCTCTCTCACCCGACAGAGCGTAGCTCCCGATCTTCTTCACCTCCTCCCTCTCCCCGACAGAGACAACACCACCTCACCTTCAATCTCCTTTCCCATACCTCCATTCCCTCGACAGAACCGCACCACCTCTCCACCTCTCTAGCTCTAGTTCTCTCTCTCTTAGCTTCTCCCCAACCCTAGAAGCTAACTTAGAGAAAATAAGAGCTAGGGTTTCACCAACTATGGACGCATGGAGCCTTGAACAGAAGTGACAGGAGGAAGCACGAATTGAGAGGAGATCGAGGGTATGGGTACGCATTTAATTTGTGATTTGATGAAAATTAGGTTTGAATTTTCAGATGTATAAATAGGGTGAACTGTGGGTGTTAGAGGCATGCACAGGCTAGCGTGAGAGCACCAATTTAGGTTTAATTTTAGGTTAATTTTTGTTTTATTATTTCTACGATGTTTTAATCACATTGGCTAGGGTTGAGATGAAACCCATAACTGTTGCTAAGATTTGCTCATATTTTGATAATCTGTTCTTGTTGTGCTATATTGTTTAGGATATATATAATCTTAACACTCAAGATTTTACTTTTCACGGTGTATGCCATGTATGCATTGTAGTTGGATAAATACTATGTTGATTGTGTTGCAATTCATGCTTCATTGAATGTTATTAATCCTCGGACTAGTTGTGCCCGAGAAGACAATTAGTGCTTGGGAGAGATACCCTAATTGTGATTAGAATATCCATCTTAAGATAGGTTTAATCATCTAAGTAGTAAGAATTGATCTCGTGATTAGTTGTACTATGACAAGACAAACTAATACTAGGGATTAGTTAATGGCCTTAGTTGATAGTAACCCATCCATTGAGACCCCGGATGAAAGGCAAACTTGCATCTTGTCCGGCATCCATTAAGGGGGACAAAAACAATATTGAAAATGAACTGTGTAGCTAAGATTAGGTGGTGGATTCGACACTCTAGTTGCTCTTTCTATATTGTTTTACACTTTAGCTTAGAGTCACATCTTCACCTCGATCGCTGACAACCCCGAATTCCTGTGTCACTTACTCTCCTTGACCAATTCAGTCTAGCATAGCCATAGATCAATACATAGCACCACAAGTCTCGTGGTTCGACCCGACTCTTGCCACGCTCCAATAGGCGCCTGCACTTGCGGTTATCACAAGTAGGCATTAAAATAAGACCATTCAAAGGCCTACCAAGTTTTTTGGCGCCGTTCTTGGGGACTTAGCGTGTGCCCGTTGATTTTTGGCTTGTTTCACTCGAAGTTTTCAACTATCCTCGTATATACTCACCTTGCATTGTATTTTTAGCTCTGTGTTAGTGTAGTATAGCATTAGTTTTCTTTCTGCCTCTCTTTTTCTTTCTTGCATCTTGCATAATTTGTCATCTGCTATATATCATAGTTAGCCCATCTGAGCTGCAGATCTGCATTCCCAGTGCAGATTAGCTATTGATCTAGCAGCTTGTGTACACTACATAATAATCCTGCATTGTTGGCTTAACTACATCCTGTAGCTCTCAGCTGCCATAGCCCCTGTAGCTGTGATTTTGAATAGCAATCTTGTGGCCTGTGCACTCTCGACATCCATTGGCTCATATGTGTATTTGCTAACCGAGCTCGAGCTCTGGTCATTGTAGCATTATAGCTCTTTTGCTTAAATTGTGCAATACGTGAACTATGTTTTAACTCTTGAGTAACAGGTGTGTTTGTCTGTCTTCTTGTTCTTGGGTGTCTTTGAGCAACCAAGGAGGGGAGAAGACCAAGGCGCAGTACCATTGGTGGATTTGCCTAAACCCAGTGTATGCTGGCGGTATTGTATCTCAACCCTGCTTGCATGAATGAATGGATATTATAGAATGATTGGGTGTATGATATTCTGTGTAGGCCTATGTATAATGTGCATGAACTGAGGCCTTGCATGAACTGAGAACTGGCACTTGCTAAGCTTTGTTCACTGCCATATCTCGAAATTTGGTCCCTGAGGCGTAGTTTGTGAGCATATCCTGTGAAACAACCGAACTATCTGTGACACTTGAGCAATTTGAAATCTGAATTATGTGCTTGTATGTTAAATGACCATAGTTGCCATCATACGAGTTAAACTCCAGCCCCTGCAGCATTTGTGAGTTTGAGCTAAAACCTTTGTGCATACTGAATCCGAGAGTGACACGATACGTGCATAAGCCATCCTGTCTTTGTCTTGTTTGTGTAAGTGTGTTGTGCGATTTAGGCCTCTACAAGGAGCTGTCTTTGTGAATCCTTGGCCTTCATCGCTCTAAGCCGAGCCCGGCCCTATGGTGTTGAGCCTCAGCTGCAACCTAGCTAACCAATTCAGCCTTTAGCCATAGTGACACCAGCTGGAAAGGTTGCACTGAACCTGTGCATATTAAACCTGCAAGCCTATTGAAACCCTGTCAACTGGCCCTGCAAGCATCAAACGGTGCACCTGTGCAAACCTAGGTGTTTTCCAACAGTGCTATGCTTTGTTTCAGCTGTTGCATCTGCTGACCCAGTGAACCTTGCATACTCTAAGCATAAACCTGAGTTCCAACCCCCTGAAACTGTTGAGTCTGATCTGTGCTTGAGTGTAATCTGAGCTTACCCTGTGCATGCTCTATTCTGATTGAAAAGAGGGTTAAAATATGTGCAGCTGTGGGTACAACCACTTGTGTTGTCAACCCTGAGCTTACCTGTGACAACCTTGAATGATTTAAACCCTTTGCTGTGTCTCTAGTCTGTGCATCAGCTGCTCAATGCACCTTGCCAAGTTGTGTTTTCCTTGCTGTGCCCAATTGAGTTTCCATTGTTCTGCGCTGTGTACAAGTTTTGATTAAGCTGACAACCTGTGCATAAGCTCATCATATGAACCATCCCGTTGTGTCATTTCTTTGTGTCATTGTATAAACTGTAATTTGTCATTTCTACGTATTCCCGATGGGAAGTCAAACCAGGTTGTTGACATCAACTAACCCTCTTGACACCCTGTGCATCTGTTAATCTGCGCAGCTTGTGCAACTTGTTGTGATAGCTGAAAACCCCAGTTGATGCCACAGACCCTTGCATACTCGGGTCACTTGCAAAGTAGTTATCTCTTGTCATTTGCACTAAGCGTATGATAGACTCTTGCAATCTCTGTGCATACACCACGGCATGTTCTTTTGCATCGTGTATGACCTATGCATGCCTAAATTTATCTTTGAGCAACTTACCTTGTGCACAAACCTTGTGAGCCATCTCCCCTCATGTGCTAACCGACCATAATTTCCTGATAACTAGCTTCCCTGCTAGGTGTTGTTTACACTTTGAGATTGATGCTGTGTGCACTCTCCAGCCCCTGTAACTGTGAGTTTGAATAGCACAAACTATCACCCCAGCACCATTCACAATTTCTCCAGCATGCTTGAGTGTTGTGTCAATTTTTTCTTCTTTGAGTTTGCATTGCTCTGCGCAAAATAGCCCTGTAACCAGCAGTGTGCAACCTGCCAGCAGCGCACAAGCTGTGCAGTGAACTAAACCCAACCAGCCTCTTGGCTGTGCACATAAACCTGGGCTGTTAAACCCACCAAAATCACTGGGCTCTGCTCCTTTGCAATCAAGCTGGGCTGAGCATAATTGAAACCCACAGTTCCACTGGGCTGTACTTTCCCAACAAAACCAAATAAGCCCACAAATACCAAATCAAGGAGCCCACATAAGCTGAGCTGTTGGGCTGGAACCCAGTTCCACTAGGCTTTTCACAAAATCATTTCCACTAGACTTTGCTAACTGAACCTGGGCTGTTAACATCCCAAACTGCTGGGGTGTGCAACCTTTCTTTGCATAGCCTGAAGCCCACACAACTGGGCTTTGCACATAACCAAGCCTACAGCCCACAAAACCAAATCCCAACCAAACCAAAGCCCTCTTAAACCAAATCAGCCCATTTAAACCAAATGAAACCCAATAAGCCAAACCGAGTCCACTACAACCGGGCTTTGAGTTCAATTTGAGTTGCTAAATCATGTCGATTTTGGTCTCGAATCGTGGGATACGAACAAATCCATTAGAGAGCTTGCTTACGGGCATGCTTCACAATATGAACTCCCCACATACCATAGTGATTTTAGGGAATTTTATGAGCCTTCTCAAGGCCCGACCTCACATACCTAATCATTATGAGCACATGCATCATCCACCACAAGTTGAAAATGAACACTTTTCTCATACCCATCATCACTTTTAGATCAATTAGAAGATCAAGTAGACGCTTTAGAAAGGCAATTACATGAGCAATCTGTCAAATCTAACTCCTCTAGGCAATATGAAATGTATGCTTGTACCTTATGTGGTAGCTTAGATCACCCCGCTGAGAATCATTATATTTTGCATGATTTTAGGCAATCTAGGGAAGGCCAAGATAATCTAATGTACGAATTGTCTAGAAGTGACTATCTGGCAATCATTGGGACCATAATCAACTTTGCACACATGCATCATTCACCACGGTGGGGAGATGAACAATTTTATACTCCCCCAACTCCTAGTTGGCAATCACTAATGGAAACACTCATGGAGCAAAATGCTAGGCTTGAACTGAATGCAATACACGACCATCCATATAGCAACATGTCTGAATTTCCCTTGTCTAGTGAACCATGTGCACACCCATGTAATGATCATTCATATGAAACATGCATACCCACTAGTGAAAATTCTCCTTCAATTGAACCTAATCTAGAGGTAGATGAGTATACTGGAACTCAAATTTTGAATGGGGAGATGAATTTTTGTTATGATGATGATGATGAATATGAAGATCATGCGTATTTCGAAAATGTAGTAGAATCTTTTGGTTCAGAGACGTTAGGCGTCTCTTCTGTGAACCCTATGAATGATGCTTCTTCTAATATTCATACATGTGATGCTGATTTGGAACCTGTGGAATTGTCCTGTGAAAATGAGCATGCTATACCACCTGTTTGTGACCTAGGAATAGCTGAATTGTCTGTTGACACGGATGATTCAATGCATGTGCCTAACTCCATGCCTAGGCTACAACATGATATCTCTCCTGGTTATGTTATACATGAGAATGATGATGAGTATGACCTGGAGATTGATGAATTGTTCTATGCAGGTGAACATGATTTACCCTCTTCTGACTTTAGGAAAGTGTGTGATGGTACAAATGATTTTATACATGAAAACAACTTAGATGTACCTAACCTCTCTCCTGAGTCACAGATTGAAACTCCTCCACCAAACCTAGGTGTAGTTTGTCACACAAATCTTAAACCAACTTTTCTGAAAATGCCTAACTTAGGCCTAGAGCTTTGTGCTTCCCAAGTCCTCTTGGACTATTTTGCATCAAAGTATAACAATTTTAAGGAGCCACGGTTGGAATGTGTATGTTCTTTTGTTATTAGCACAAAACCCATTTTGAGTTAGACCTTTTGCATGATGTACCTTTAAAATTGCAAGATTTTGTGCTCTCAAACACACCTGTTGACAAGTTTAGGTTTGGGGAAACTCATTCACATACACAGTCTTACTTGCACTCTCATATTATATTTGTGTAAGACTTGTTGATGTTTGTACATATTTTCTATTGGGTTGATCCTCAACTCTTTAGATTGTTGGTGTATGGTGAATTTTCCTTGTATATAATCCAGGGACTTGTTAAATTTTTCTTTCTTGAATCGGTTGAGTCTTCTTGTGCATTTTTTGTGCTAATCCGATATGATCTCCGGCTGAGAATGTTGGATTCTAGCCTTGACTAATGAAGCTCCAACCTTGCTTTCGCCGACATCCAGTAATCTCTTCCCTTTTCTCTACTCAGCATAGTTCTCTTGGTATGTGACTATTTAAATTTTTCCTATCTGTTGACACATTGAGGACAATGTTTGATTTAGGTTTGGGGGTGCATTTGCATATAGAGTTTTAGTCTTTTTAATCTTTTATTTCAAAAAAAAAAACTCTCTTTTTGTAAATAAAAACCTCCAACTTTTAGAGATTTTAGAGTCACTAGCATGCTTCTAGCTATGTTTACATAGAGAATCGACCGAAATAATGAAGTTAGAAGTACAGGGAGAACACAATCGGGTTTCTTAGTTGATTAGAGCGTTAAAGTTGGATTTAACCATACAGGAGGGCTTAATTAGGTCTTTGTTTAGATATTCGGTAGTAGAATGTGATTGCCCATAGTGGAGACTACCCATTTTACATCAAGTGAGGCACCAACCTTCAATTTTTTGCAACTTTCTAGAAAAGTTGTTAGAGTGTGTGTCACCGTACGTCAATTCCGGGTAGGAATGGTGAGCTACCCAACTTCGCACCAATTTGACACTACTTTTGATCTCTTGAGTGCTAGTTTTTGTCAATCATGAGGGTGACGTTTAAAGATGAAAACTCCTTCTAAATATCGATTTGAAGTTAGCATCACTCTCTCTCTCAATCAACAGACCCATAGAAACACATCATCGTCAGCAAACGGAGCATCATCAGAATATTGGAAGAAAAGTTGATATAGTCCAAGGTTTATGTGCAACAAAGAAAAAGAAAAGAAAATAGGATGAGGATTAATGAAGTTTGTGAAAAATTGAGTTTTATTGTTTTATTAAAAAAAAAAAAATAAAAATTATCAAGTTTTTGTAAAGTTCAGAAGTTCTGTCATCAACAGTTGAAGACCGAAGATTGAAGACGTTTCTATGGTTCCTATGAGAGAGTGATATTAATTGCCGATCGGGTGAGAAGGTAAGTGAGTACTCCCATCCTTGCTAATGGTTGATTTCCTTCCTTAGAGATCATCAGAAAAGATTCTTTTTGTCCACATTTCTGTGGAGTCTCCAGATTTTATTTCGGAAGGTTATCCTTCTTACCTACAATGTGTGCAGGATTTCTCTCTTTATTCCTGCCTGCACACATGAGAGACTAAAAAGCGATCTTTTTGAGTGCAATTATCATAAAACCCTAATGGTGAGGCGAAGTCGAGGCTTATGATCACAATCGAATCAATTCTTTCATATGGTATGGTTACTTTCAAAGACTTAAGGATGAGAATCGTTCTTTGGTAGTTCTAAATTCTTGTTACTAGCATCAAATTCTATGTCCTCATAGCTCCTTGGATGCTTGAGACTCTTTTACACTCTGAAGAAGGTTTTGTGGGTACACCTAGTAAACCCTCACGAGACTACAACTCGTCCACTAGGGACACCTAGGGGTTTAAAGGTTTAGTGCATACGCTAAATGCATTCGAGAGACTCACTGTGGGGGTATAGTTAGGATTTCTTAATTTCTGTTTCACTTGAGGACAAGTAAAATTCAGGTTTGGGGGTATTTGATGAGTGCCAAATATTGCATTTTTATACACCTTTTTATTGGAATTTTACTCATCTTTTGTGCTTAGAAATCAGATATTATCCCAGATTCTGTGTTTTCCTTGCTTTCAAGAATAAATATTTGTACTGATTAATTTTGTATTTTTAGGTAATAAATGAAGTCCGGAGAAACCGAGAGCCGAAAGAGCAAAGAATGGAGACAAGCGTCATGGAGCGTAAAGCCAAAGCTCGCGCGCGCAACAGTTGCAAACCAACAAGTAGCAACTCATCTACAAGACTTGGGCCCAAGCTATCCAAGACCCAGCCCATAGCCCGGATCCGAGCCCGTTCACCCCCGAGCCATTGAGATCGCTATCACCACATCCAACGCTTCGCCCACCTCCTACACATCATCTTTTGTACTCCTCTCAAAGACAAAACCACCTTCTTCCTCGGCCATTCGAGATCTTCTCCAGCTAAATCCAACGCTCGCTCCGCCTTCCTCATCAAATCTTGATGATCCCGCCAATACCACAATACCTATATAACCTACCCTTTAACCAAACCCTACTTCATTTTCTCTTTCTTCCTCTCTTCCCTCACCCGACGAAGAGGAGCTCTGCTCTTCTTCACCTCCTCCCTCTCCTCGACAGAGACAACACCACCTCACCTTCCATCTCCTTTCCCATACCTCCATTCCCCGACAGATCGCACCACCTCTCCACCTCTCTAGCTCTAGTTCTCTCTCTCTTAGCTTCTCCCAACCCTAGAAGCTAACTTAGAGAAAATAAGAGCTAGGGTTTCACCAAGTAAGGACGCATGGAGCGCGTAACCGAAGTGACAGAGGAGAGCACGAATTCAGAGGCGATTGAGGGTATGGGTCTGCATTTAATTTGTGATTTGATGAAAATTAGGGTTTGAATTTTCGGGATGTATAAATAGGGTGAACTGTGGGTGTTAGAGGCATGC